>JADLZN010005983.1:0-162945 GCA_018155175.1 Sinocyclocheilus anophthalmus | reverse complement strand
CCTATTTTTCTGCCGGAGGTCCTGGACATCTTGTTTAGATACATGGTATCTTTGATTCTATCAAATACCAACAAATAAAATAAAAAAACTGACTGCCTCTGTTTGAAATCTTATAATAGGCTGTGGTTGGATCTTCCATCAGGACAATGATCCAAAACAAACATCAAAATCAAAAACAAAAATGTCTCCCTGAGCACAAAATGAAATTTCTGCCATGTTCGTCTCAGTTCCCTGACCTGAACCCTATATAGAAAATGAGTGGGGTAAACTGAAGAGAAGCACCAACATGGAGCTGCGAATCTGAAGGATCTGGAGTGATTCTGTATGAAGGAATGTTCTCCGATCTCTTGTCAGGTGTTCTCCAAACTCATCAGGCATTATAGGAGAAAACTCAGAGCTGTTATCTTGGGAGAAGGACGTTGCAATGATTGGGTGCCAATAATTGTGGCCAACATGTATTGGAGAAAAACATTTATTTCATAATAAGACCCCCCCCCACACACTTTCCATTGTTTTACTTCAATGATAGGTTAGAATTTTGTGAATTCTTTGAATGAAAGATCAAAAGGATAAACGATGCAGATTTATTTTCACAGCCACCTTTGCTCATATTGACCAAGGGTGCCAATATTAGTGGTTGGCACTGCATATTTTCAAATGGTAGCCTTCTGTTTTTACACTCTAAAAAATGCTGGGCTAAATACAAATGTGGATGAAAATGTGGACAAACCCAGCGATTGGGTTGTTTTGACCCAGCGGTTGGGTTTACTGCCCATAAGGCTTGGTTAAACAACTGTTGGTTGAAAACACCAAGCGGCTGGTTGTGTCCCAATTTTACCTCAGCGCTGGGTTGTATTTAACCTAGCATTTTTAAGAGTGTACTGTATTTTTGACCAAATAAATGCAGCCTTGTAGAACAGATTTCTTTCAAACCCTTTTGAATGGTAATGTATATTGTATATTTTACTTTGTAATATATATTTTTAAAGCATGTTTTTAGCCCATATAACAGCCCACATTAGCCCATATAGGCCTATAGGCTAGTTTTAAAAATGTCATTGAATGCCACATGAAATTCAAGACATTTGATTTGACTGGACTTGAAACATCATTATCATTAGTTTCCCAAAAAAAAAAAAGTTTATATAAATTATTTTCTATGAGTTAATATAAATTTATTTTATGAGTTTATGAAATTTGGCATTCAAACCAACCGAAGCCAGTCAGCAAACAAGAAGCGTTCATGTTAATTTTTCCAAACAAGTACAAGAAAAAAAGCATGTCATGCTTTATCGTTTCTAAATGCTGGCTATTGTTTTGACAATACTACCAAGTTCAGCAGCTGCGCTACAAAAAGCTGGTGTGCAGGTAACACCACTACACCGGACGCGAATGCCTTGACACGTTGCATCAAACCACATAGAAACCATTATAATCAGTGTTTGTCACTGAACGTGCTATAGGCAGACTCGCTGGTGGACGTGGAGCGTGAGAGACACATATACTAAACTCCAGCTGCGCTCGTAGTTGGAGAAACGCGCGAAACTCACGGAATTGCAGGGAATTTGAATGCGGTTGAGCACGACTGTTCCAGTGAATGGATCAGAGGTAGGTGGGCAGAATAATATGGATTACAATGAAGGGGAAGAAGAATGGGGAGAAAATAGGAGACGGATGGATGACAAAATAGCTAAAGGGAATAAAAGTGTAAGAAATGAGCAAGATGATAGCACAGAAAGTTTAGAAGATGGACAAACTATGGTCCAGAAAAAAAGAGAGGAAATGTTAAAGTTGCTTGAGTTATATAATAAAGTGTGGAATGAGGGAAAACGGCCAATTGCATGGAAAGAAGCAGTAGTGATTCCGATAAGGAAACCTGGCAAAGATCCAACTAAACCCACAAGTTACAGGCCAATTGTCCTTACATCTAACTTGTGTAAGATAATGGAGGGAATGATAACAGATAGATTGTCATATGTAATGGAAAAAAGAGGTTTATTGGTAAGCTGTCAGAGAGGTTTTAGGTAGGGAAGGAATACAATGGATTCAGTAGTAAGATTAGAGACTGAAATAAGGAAGGCACAAACAAATAAAGAGACCATAGTTGCAGTATTCTTTGATATTGAAAAAACCTACGATATAATGTGGAAGGAGGGGTTATTAATCAAGCTGAATAAAATAGGGATAGGTGGGAAATTGTTTAACTGGATAAAAGACTTTCGGTTTGGTAGGAAAATTCAAGTGAGAATTGGGGCAGAAATACCAAGCCAATATGAGGTTGGGAATGGAACACCCCAAGGAAGTGTGATAAGTCCACTGTTATTTATTATTATGATAAATTATGTCTTTGTAAATGTTCCAGAAGACATTGGAACATCTTTGTTTGCAGACGATGGGGCAGTGTGGAAAAGAGGAAGGAATACAGAGTACATAATTAGGAAGGTTCAGAAAGCAATTGATAAAGTGGTAGATTGGGGATATGAATGGGGGTTTAGGTTCTCAATAGAAAAGACTCAGACAGTCTTTTTTACCAGGAAAATAATTCAGGAAGATAGGAGGTTAAGAATGTATGGCAGAGAGTTAGCGAGGGTAGGGTCCTTTAAATTTTTAGGCATGACATTTGACTCGAGGTTGACATTTGCAGAGCAAATAAAGAAAATTGAGGACAAGTGTAAAAAGGTAATTAATGTGATGAGATGTTTGACAGGAATAGAGTGGGGAGCCAGTCGTTTCTCTCTTAAAAGGATATATGTGGCCTTGATAAGATCGGTGTTGGATTATAGGAGTATAGTGGTCGGGTCTGCAGCTAAGTCTCTTTTAAAGAGGTTAGAGTTTATTCAGACTCGAGCACTAAGAATTTGCTGTGATGCTTTTAAGACTTCTTCAGTACCTGCTATACAAGTGGAACTGGGCGAAATGCCACTGGAATTAAGAAGGATTCAACTGATGGCTAATTATTAGGCAGGACTGCAGGGATATAATGACTCTCATCCCACAAAAGCAGTACTGCAGGGAAAATGGAAGAAATTTAAAGGAAAACTTTGGTTGAATTGGAAACAACGTAGCAAAAGAGTTAGAAGTGTTTAACTTGTGAATAAGCCCTACAGTCGTTTTTCCAGAGATTGCCCCTTGGAAGATTGCATGGCCTGAGTTAGGCTGGTTTGTGCTTAAAGAGAAAAAGAAAGCAAAGGAAGAAATTAATTTTAAAAGCATATTTAACAATCGAGTAGGAGGAAACTATAGTGAATTTATACAAATTTATACAGATGGTGCTAAAAAACCAGAGACAGGAAAAACAGGGTTTGGGGTAGTAATACCGGGAAAAGAAATAGAAATTAGTAAAAGAACATCTAATAAATTAGAGGTATATACAGTAGAGTTGATGGCAATTTTAATTGCTTTGCAATGGGTGGAAAGGGCAGGGAAAGGTTTTGATATGCTCTGACTCGTTATCAGTTTTAGCGAGTTTAAGGTCATTCCATTCAAAAGCTTGGCAAGATATCCTGTATGAAGTGCTTCAATTAAACAAGAATAGTTAATAAGGGATATCAGGTAAGATTTATGTGGGTCCCAGCACATGTTGGGATTAGGGGTAATGAGATGGCAGACAGGCTGGCTAAAATGTCACTAACAAAAGAGAACATAGATCATAGTAGTGGAGAAAAGGGATAAAGGTTGCAAAGAGGTGGAAGGGAGAGGCGAACCGGAGGCATTTATATCAAATTCAGAGAAATATTAAAGAGGAAAGGGTGGAAATTGGAAATAGGAGAGAAGATGCGGTGATGACTAGGTTAAGGTTGGGACATTGTTCACTGAATAAAACACTAAAGATGATAGGGAAGCACCAGACAGGGTTGTGTGAGGGATGTCGAGAAGAGGAGTCAGTGGAGCACATAATCATGACTTGTAAGAGATATGAAACACCGAGGCAGGTAATGAAGAATAAGTTGAGGGAGATTGGGGTGCAGGAGATCACATTAAAAGGGTGACTAAGCACAGTAAAAAGGGCACAGGGTAGAATATTGATTACTTTTTTAAGGGAAGCAGGGGTTTTAGGCAGGATTTGAAGCATGATGTGTGTGTGGATATTAATGTGAAGGGACAATGTGAGTGAGGTGTAAGTTTTAGTAGGAAAAGGGAATAGATAACCTATTATCTGAGCACACTCCTGTTTGTTGCTGCCGTGTGTTTTTGAGTTTGAGCTCCGTCAAGTTAATTTTTTGTCGTCTAATTTTTTATCTTAAATCAATTTTATACACCATAATTTTCGTTTCTATAACGTGTGAATTTATCCCCTATCGTATTCTACAACAAAACAATCAGAGCGCCTTGATATCACTAGTTTTATTTTGATTTCCCAAGTCCGCTATTAGCATATAGCCCATTAGCATCGACAGCGTGGTTGCCGCTAATCTCGCTTACACTAATACTCTATTCACACACCTTTCCATTGTTTGATTCCCTGCACTGTTTATATTGCTTTAAAGGGCTGATGCTTGTCACCTTTGAGTGCAGGTGAGGACACGTTCGAGATGCATTCGGTGCAGGTCGAGCTGGAGGCCGGGGAGAAGCAGATCCGCGACCTGGTGGAAAGGCAGACCCAGCTGAGAGAGCGGAGAGCCACACTGGAAACATCCCATGCTGACGCTCACAAGTCCGAGGTAAGAATACAGCGCGCTGCTAACTCACCCACCACCTCTACTCCGTGTGTTTCCCTGCACAGTTCTGTTCCCCAGGACGCACACTTCCCTCCCAAGGCCGTCACACCAATCTTCCGTCGCCGTGGGCACTCAACGGACACGCCGGGTGCACGAGCCTAGCAGCGGAAGAAGCGTAGCCAGTCCCTGTGCGCCGACCTCTGTCCCCCCTCCGCCGCCTCGGTCGTCGGATCGGCCACCCGGAAACCTCGCGCTGTCGCTCCCCTCTGCCGCGTGACGAATACCGACGCTGCTGATCATCGGAGACACCACGTCCCTCCCGTCCTGCTACATTCTTAATGGTAAGGTTGCACACTCACTGTTTCCTGGTCGCGTATTGCCTCGATGTTGCTTGCGCACATACACCGCGATCCCTGAAGCGTGCCAGAGCCCCAGGACGGTCGGATTTTGCTGTCTACGCGGGGTCTACCGATCCGTGTGTTTCCACCTAAGCTTGAGGCAGACGGAGACACTGAGAGGGACTTGCCCGCACTGATCGGGGACGGGTCCGCGCACATCCCTGCGACGACGATCATCTCTGTCAGTGATCCACTTCCCCTATCGGAGGACCACCGAAAGTTCTACGCCTTTTTGCTTTTTAAATGATGTTTCTTGTTGGTGTAAAGAACAGAAACTGCTCTTTTTTAATAATTGGAATCTTTTCTGGGAGCTTCCTAGGCTTTTTCGTGCTGATGGTCTGCATCCCAGCAGAGTCGGAGCGGAGCTCAGGTCGGACAACATCTCCAGGACGCTTTGCGGGCCGCCAGGGATATAAGGTTTTCTGACGCTCGAAATAACTTTCCCTGGAGGCTCTGTGTTCTGGGGATCATGAGCTAACCCGGCGTTTATAAATGATGAAGTACGGGTGCTTGTCCATCTATCCGCGCTGTGTCTGTTCCCCGAATATGAGTCAAAATATAATTTAATGCAGGAGCTAGAACAAACTGATCGTGATGTAACCAGAACACTTGAAACAATAATGCAAAAACCTTTTTTAAAGTTGGGGTGTCCTAAACATTAGAGCACACTCACCTCTCATAGCAGTGATGGTGAATGAAAAGGATCACAGAGAATCGGCGTGAGGACTCTGCGTGACTGAAACCGGGTCCTAAAACCTAATGATTATGGGGTCGAAATGACGGCTACGGGCCCCATTGCTACTATTATAGCATGAGGCCCCGTCGAACTGCGCGTCGCTGGTGGCTGTGTTGCAACAATATAGAGTACATAATGCTCATTGTTCATGTCTCAGAAGACGGATCCGGTTTAACGCATTGGAAATACATGCGAAGGTCCGTGTCAGATATGTCAAAGAATCTCCTCATATCTCTTGCTCTGGCACTCGGTATAGCCCTACCTACAGTGGCCGGATAACAGAGCTAGCCTAATAAGAATTATCTGCGGATGTTCTCCCCTCGATCGCGAGATGGGGTACGGGTACTAAGCCGCTCATTGTTGGGAGTCCAGTTTAAGAGTTCACTGCATGCCGTTGAGAATACAAAGGATGCATTAGGACGTGGTCGTTGGACTACCTATAAATCTCGGTGTGAAAGGCAAGCAACATAAAGGCTTCACCGGGTCTCCACATCCATAACGTGGACTGGACCGCAGTGTTCGAGCCAGAACTCTTGGCTTGTTTGTAGTGACCAAATACCGTTATTTTTAACGCAAGGGAATTTACGGCAATTAATTACGTACGCTAGATTGAATTATATCGCATCGCAACAGGTGTGCATCCTTAAACTGAATATACGATAGAGGACGCAAAGCGTGAGTGGATTATCTGGACCATTGTGCGTGTAGCGTGCCCATGCTGCGGAGTACCTTTAACTATGGGCCGCCTTAGCGTGCCGGGGATGCAGAACGATGTGTGCCAGACACCAATTACATATGCACACATAAACTGCCTGATTTATCTCAACTGCTTTGTGTACCAATAAGTACACATGAACTGGACGAAATAACTAGCAACATGGGCACTAGCTTCTCTAATACATGGAACTTTGCCCCATCAATTGAAAAAGGGGGAGTTAGAGAAAAACGTACTGCCCATGGTACAAAGTAATACCCCTTCTCTCAAGAAATAACGCGGACTTGAGCGCAATGGAGCATAATAACACTTGTGAATGGGGTTAAATTGCGTTAAAACAGGAATCTCCAGCATAGACGGCTCTAAGCTGCAGGGCCGAGCGAATCAACAAACCTTCTAGAAAATACCCAAAAGTCCAGTTTCTTTTTATGTGACATAGTGCGTAGATTAACAAATCCAGTGAACGCCAGACCCGATATAAATAGGCCCTATGCACAGTTTTCTCTAATAGTAATTAGACGGTAAAGTGCGTCTCATGATAAAAGATGACGAAACAGCAACTACAAAACAAAGGTAGTAGGCTACAGCAGAGAAGCGGTAGCTGTCACAGCAGCGTCTGCCAAACCATAACGGCAGTGCGGGACAGCTTTCGGAAAGGAAGAGCGAAATAAACGATCCACCGCGCTAACCAACAACATCCTGTTAGATCCGGTACCCACGAAATTTATGGAAAGACGTTGGTAACCTGTACAGAGAATATATAGTCGCTATTATTCTTATATTAGTACCATCTTCGCGGTGGTGGCTGTAGGCCACGGCCCAAACCAGGCAGGCTGGGCGGGTCATGAAGCACTGCTTTGGCAGTGGAAACCTGAACGAGAGCCCGAGGACTTGGGCAATGACAGACCCATTCCGCCAGCTGCCGGAGGACAATGGAGCGAGTTTATGAAAAGTTTGTGTCTGTGCTCAGGTGGTCTCCGTCCGTGCACAATAATGATCGCAGTATAGCTAAATACTATGAATGTCAGTCAGGGTTTCAGGCTCTTCTCCTCATAGCGTCAGACACGGGCCACACTTGTTAAAATGCAAAGAACTTGCGTCTCTTGCGTCGACCAAGGCTGTCGCTCATTGCTAGGTTGGACTTGAAGCGGAGTGCTGCCTTCATACGATAAGAGCATGACATACGCCATAGATCGATTACAAACGAGACAGTGCCCAGTGCAGCGGTACGCCTGGTGGTGGTAGAAAGCCGACCGTGGCCGATATCGCTACCTGACATTGCTTGCAGTTAAATGGTGAGTTCATCTCAGTATGACACCATTAAAGTATGGAGTGGCCACAAGGAACGTTGGCACTAGGTCCTCGGCGATTTCGCGAGAGACATGGTGCCACTTGGAATTAGTGAGGAGAGGAAATACGGAGGAGGGTCCTACGCGGGACGCCGATGTATCGCACGAAGCGCACAAACCAGATGAAACTTAGAATATCTAAGCTACAACGCGGGGTGTGTAAAATGTAAAAGATCAACACATAATTATATATTTTCTCCCCTAGTAAATCGGATTAGACAGAGATATTACTTATATTGGACCAAAAGACGACTAGCCGAATCTTCGAGGTGATATACACAGTTGTAAACAACTTAGCCCGGATGCCGGTACGTTCCTCTCCATGTCCCAAATCCTGGGGGTTATATATAGATACAACTGTGGCTATTTTGAAAACATATTTCCCAGGTTAAAAAACGGCATTCGTCATCGGAGAATACGCCAAAGTTACGAACACATGATACCTGTTGTCGGATGCAACAAGCTAGGGCATTGCTGTCATGACCGCTAACCTGGACTAGTGTAATGCAACTGTTAGCTAGCTCGAGTCGTCCTGCATCTTCAATAACACTGCTACAGATATCCAAAATGCCAGCGGCTAGAGCCCTTAACGCAGGTCAGATAAAGATGATCATATTACCACCAAGTTCATTACAGCTCTTCGCACGCTACCGTTAGATCATCCCGGATCAGTTACATAAAGACTCATGCCTTGCCTATAGGGCCCTTAATGGGTTAGCTCCTGCGGACCTAACTAGTCTTCTACCACGCTACAAACCATCACGCGCCACGTCCGCAAAATTCCTGACTTTTGATATACCTAGGATTGCAAGGTCCACTAAAGGAGGGAGGACACCTTTCCTACACTTTGGCTCCCAAAACTGGAATAAGTCCGTCCTGATAACCGTTCGGATAGTTCAGACACCACTCTCAATCTGTTTACAATCTACCTTAAATGACACATCTCTTTGGCCAAGCCCTCAAAAGAATGCAACTCCTTTCCCAAAAAAAACAATCTTTTACTGCATCTCATGATCTTGTACTGCAGTTATATCTAATCAATGCACATTATTATTCTTTAGTTTGGGTTAAACAAATCAATTTTGCTTGGTTGGAACAGCAGCTACGCTAATTATTTTTGTATTTGTTTCTCTGTTTTTGCCACGGTAGGATTTACACAAGCTTCAGTCTGGATCCAGAACACCTGAGAAGAGATGATGCAACCCCTCAGAGGACCTCAGATGATGCCAACCCTGAAACAACATACAGAACTACCACATTTTTGCTATAAGTTTGATTGCATCATATAATTATTGCTGTTAATATTGTTCATCGTCTTTTTTATTACGTCTTATATTGATTTTTTCGTTCTGCTGGTTCGTCTGGTCAGAGTAGAACTGGCCCCCCGACTGAACCTGGACTCTCCCAAGGTTTTTTCTCCATTCTTTCACCGATGGAGTTTTGGTTCCTTGCCGCTGTCGCCTCTGGCTTGCTTAGTTGGGGACACTTCATTTCCAGCGTTATCGTTGACATGATTGCAAAGATATTATTTAAACTGAGCTGGATGTTGACATCACTGAATTCAATGATGAACTGTCTTTAACTGAAAAATTAGTGTTACTATTGTCATTTTGCTTATTGACACTATTTTCCTAATTAATGCTGTTCATTTGCTTTGTCACAATCTGTATTGTTAAAAGCCCTATATAAATAAAGGTGACTTGACATTGTCTCTGACACCGATCAGAAGGGGGTGGTAATGCACCAATAAGCTGGATGCCAACCGCCGTTAAACTGGAAAGAAACGCTCTAGACATAAATGGATGCCGATTCTATTTCTGCGGCACTCCAACGCTCTAACTAGACAAATACATAGCCTGAAGTAAAGTTCTCTTTTAATGCTTCCAGTGTAGGTCCGGGCACTCTGGGACTTTGCAGATCATTCTCTTTTGCAAGTTAAACTCATAACTTGTGGTATAAACTTGCTCGCCTAATCCAACGCCCCCTAAGAACTCCTCGCGCGCCCCCTTCTCTAACAAGTGTACTTCCCGCGCTCCTGCCGCGCCCGTGTTGAGAAACACTGCCTTGAGTATGAAAGTCGGATAAACGCGGTAGCCGACCTGATACACTAACAAATTACGCTCACTTGGGGCTGGCGATGTATTCAGTTCCTGAAACCAGCAAAGCGGGAGGATGAGGTATTTCCAATAAAGCTGATAAGGACTGTGTACGAGCTAGGCTTATATTAGCAATAAATCACATCGAGCAAGTTGCTGTTTTAAAATCTTGAATATCATGTTCATGTCAGCTCTAAAACTTGCAATGAATTAAAGAGTGTTTTATATACTGTTTCTAGCAATAAGTAGGCTCTAGTGCCCCTAATGTCAATTTATACAATCACTCCCCTGCTACAACGCCGGCACTGGCCCTTTACGGCCCTTAGGGTTAGCCTTAGGGCCCCCAGCGGGCTGCCAGCGCAGGGCCCCTGATAATTTGCTCATTGGCAAAACGTTGGCCCCTTAGCACTGGCCCTGCACGGGCAGCCCTCACGGGCGCGCTGCTACTATTAATCTATCCAACAGGGGTGCCCAACTCGTGGGCCCATTCTCTGGGTACTCACCGTACTACATCGAGATGAAATGTCACATCCAAGATGGTATCATCGCGCTAATCAGGATCTGGCTAATTCGGTCTGCAAACGCCCCGTTGGGTGGATGTATGGCCTGGATGGAGGGATCTAGAGATGGCGTTTTCAGGGTTGGTTACAAAGAGTGTTTTTTTATGGATCGTACTCGAAAACTCACGACTCACAATGCAGCGCTTGTGCTTACACGGCAAGACATGCAACCGTACTCACGATCCTTATACTTGTAAAAAAAGACTCTGACAAAAACTTTAGAAACATTCTTTGGACTTGTATAAGCCAAAACAACAAACTTCACATAAATTGTATATAAGAACTAAAGTGAAATGTTGCACTGTTTTATTTTATTTCATATTTTTAACATCCGATCGGCCCAAGCAGAATAAGATAGGCAACGTGGGCAAAAAAACAGAAAAAAACAAAAATGCTAATTGTCTGTACAGCGTTACAGTTTTATTTCAAGGTGTAATGGGTCATGCACAGAAGGGCAGATGGATACAGATTGGCACACGGAACTCCACTATAAGTAAGGGGGATAAGGGACGCAAGGAGCAGGTTACATGGCTAGCGCGACCTTGCGCCTGCCGCAAATTCTCCTGCCACATAGCGGTTCGCACTCAAAGAATGCACGACTCTACAGTAGCTTTCAGACGCTGCGCAGCGTAAGACTCAAGCCTTGAAGGAAATAAGTGAGTTAGGGGACGAATAAATCTGTTCAGTGGGTGATAACGGGGTTGGGTCTAGAGGAGGAAAGGACACAACCGGAGGAGAGGGCGGAGAAAGGCATAATGGACGAATTGGAGTAGGGGGGGAAGTATTGGCCTTGGAGGAGGGGAGCTGTACGCGGGTGAAGTCGCTGTGGGCGCGACGATAGTTTTAAGCGACAATTCGCGGAAAAAGGATGCTAGGCAGCCGGGTTACATTAAAGAAGCCTGCTCCCGGCAGGTAAAACTTACCGACCCTGGGGGCTAGGCAGCAACGAACTCCGGATGAGCTTCGAAGGAACCAACAATCTAAGATCATGGCCAAATCATCACACAAGCAAAGCCAGCTAACGGGCGTCCCAACGGTTACAAAGCAAACGGCCCCGGGCCTATCAACACATGGAAAAATACTTACTGACCAACTAAGTAGGACTGAAGGAGAACGTGAGAATTACAGACAAGTTGGGTTAATCAGGGTTGGAACTCTTGAACTCTATAGAAGGATAGATCTCGCGGACCTAAGCACCCCTGAGCGCTAAAGACATCTGGGTACCCGGGAACATACTAAGTTCAAGCTACTACAGTGTTGCTCTCAATAAACTAGAATGGCCGTGTGGCAAGTTCATTTTGATTTCAGTAAGGCCAACGCAAATTGTACCCCTCGTAGTATTGAAATAATTCCAGGCACACGACTGAATAGTAGAAATCTTGGGGTACGGGAAATGTGTCGAGGAAGTGTGGGTCTACTCAACGGGCACACAAAAACCCACCAGCACGACTCTACAAAGGAAAGACTGGATGTAGAAGGACCACCGAAAAAAGGGGGGTTTTGTACAGACGTTGGCGGACGGTGAAAAGGAATGCGGCAGTTACGGGACATGGACTCACTACTGGTTAGGGTGGGGCTCCGGGGTGGCTTAATTTCGGGGGCCAGCAGGCGGAGGGGCATTGGAGACAAGCTGCCGGTGCACGCTACGGTGCGCAGCGGTGTATGGAATCCCAGGGGGCGGGGAGAGGGGGCCGGCAGGGCAGCGGGCAGTGGTGGGGCTGGTGGCCGCGCAGCGTCCTCTTGACACCATACACCCATGCCGCTGGTGGCCTCTTCAATACACAGGGAACCAACCCACAGATGAACATGAGCAGCCCAAGCATTCACTGACGGTGGAACGGCACACGGTGGACGGCAATCAACATTTGGTTTTTCTGTTGCCTCTTTCCACCTTTCCCCAGACTCGGACCTGAGGGCCAAAGGAAATGCAAAATGGACTTCATCGGGTAAAGAGGACGTGGTCCACTGTGTTGTCGGACGTCCCAGTCAACGCAGCCAGCTCGCACGAATTTTATGCTGAGTGCGACGTCATGGCGTTCCGTCTGCACTGCGTTAGTGAGATGCGGATTTCATAGGGCCAGCATGACGTTGACCGGCCACACTGCCATAAAACGCACCAAAAGCTGGGTCAAGACCATGGGTTACGGTCTCTGGGAGTGGCCGGCACATCGCGCTCTACCCGAACTCCCTAGAGAATCCTATGGGGTATGGTCAAGGGAAGATGAGACACCAGACACACAATGCCGAGGACCTGAGGCCGCTATCAAAGGAAACCTGATGTCTTCCAGACCACCGCAGCAGTGCCACTGCGGCACTGTCTCCATGCTCACAACGCACGCCCCTGTAGGCAGTAATTCATGCAACAGGAGGGCCCAACCGTATTGAGGACGGGACATTAACCCTGACAGACTTTCCCGACGACCGCCACAGTCACTAAAAAGGTGGTTGTTGTATTGGGCGGAGGAGTAGTCTAGGTGGGTCGAGATATGTGAACTGATGGGGTGGGTTCTGGGAATTTTTGATCGAGGCCAAAATCCTCACAATTAATAGAACCAAGGACGACAACTACGCGCATTCTGGGTGCATAGAATTGATGTAATACCGATTCACAAGGTGGAGTTGAATTACTGGAATATATATGTCAAACTGAAAGGAAAACTTTCCCGACAGGCTATTATTGGATGTTGCAGCCGGGGGCATAACGTAATCGGGAGGACGAAAAACAGGGAGGATTACTCAGGAAAAGGATGCCGTCACGCATCATAAACTAAGATCTGAGGGTCATAATAGGTACAGACAGGCACTGCGGATGGCAAATCAAGGATGTGTGGGAAAATACAAGAGAACATATGCATAGGCAGAAGACAGGCAGACATATACCAACAATTACTTACAACATAAGGAGAAACAAAAGCAACCAGCAATCAGTAAAGTTTGTGATGGGTATGCTCGTGCCTTGGTGAAAGGTGGTGTGATGCGAAAGTCTTATTCTATATGTGTCGCTCAATGCATCACCAACATGGCTCTGTTCGGTACTCAGCATGAGGGGACTGCGATGCAAATGAAGAGTCAACCTCTGTAAGTAAAACACGCCACATCCTTAAGCCGCAGCATCACCAACGCGCCAACCAGGTCAAACAATCAAAATGGGGCGATAACTTAGGGTCGAGGCAAAAAAAATCGGGTGGAAAGCCACCAAATTCAACTGGACCAGTGGATGTGGGGACCTCACCAGAAAGGCGGCGAAAAGGCATACACCTGGCTTTAACTCTGACATGCAATCAAACGAGGCCTATACATACATGCGACCCATCGCAAAAAAACTAGCCCCTAATGGCCCGCGAAAGAGAAAAAAAAAATCTCGTGAGAACGGGGGACAATGTCACATTTCCACTAGGACACAGGCACAAGCTGGCGTTCCATTCTGAGGGCTCATGCCCTAGGCACGATAAGCCCGGCAAAGGGTTTACCCGCCGGAGGGAGCGCTCTTCGAAGGTCTTAAGGTGTAGGGGACCAACAACGGGTGGTGTAGGAACCGCCTCATCATTCATGCCCACACGGAGGGGCCGGCATCAGCTCTCTCAGAATCGCACAACGGAGCAGGGAGCCCACGAAGTGTCCAGCAGTGTGGACCGTCCGAATCCGTCAGTCCAAAGGCCCGTGAAGTGGCCAGTGTTGAGCACTTTGGTCTGGAACGACCCTTCAATATGGCGGCCAAGATTGTTTTCACTCCGAAGTGCCCTTCAGAAGGTGATATATCCCGTTTGGAACGCACCAAAGCGTGTTCAACCAAGTGAGCCCATGCTGGTACTGCTGTAGCTTGGCCTTATTTGCGCTACCTCTCTTCTTTCTTCTCTTCTTATTTGAATTTATTGGCAGTTGACACTACACAAATGGTCTGTATTTTCCGCCACCACCTGGCTAGGATTATGATGTTCCAAAGTACTGTTTTGCTGGAAAATGGCATTTTGATGGTTTCTAAGTGTGCACTAGGAAGCCTTCGGTCAGTCTCTATGGCTACAGGACAGTATGACAGCTTCCCACTGTCTTCGTCTTGTCCCCAAAATTCACACCTTCCCGTAGCAGGTTTACCCATTGGAGAAAGGGATAAAAAAAAAAAAGGGAAGCTTGGGGGTCCAAAGCGCATCCCTTTGATATGACTAGCGCAGCTCGCCCGGGGGGGGGCCCGGGCACGGCTCATCTCTGCGCTCTCCCACTTGCCTGGGAAGTCGAAAAAACACCAACGGTTTTGTTTCCTGATACCAGTTTGGTGCCACCGTGCCGCGCGTATGCGTAAACGCCGCGGCGTGGCGGCTTCCGGATTTGAAATGTGAGAAAGCGCGCTGGAGACACAACAACAAAACACTGCCGGCCACCCACTGGGATGGAGGGGGGGTGCAAAAGGGACGACGCCCGTCCCCCCCGGGCAGGACTGAAGGACGAACACCGGTGATGGGGGGGGGTGTGATGGTGGCGGCAGTGGCGGCTGGAATCGGCAGTGACGGGGGGGATCGGAAGCCATGAGGCTCCAGCCCCCAACAAACTACCACGGAAGCCCCGATTTGGAATTCAGATAACGTTTGCATGCGGCCATGAAAATGGCTGGTCCTACGGGCCCAAGGAATGGACGGGGGGGGGAAAGACCCAATGAGGAACAGGAATCTGAACAAAGAACTGTTGCAAAGGTCTTTCTCTCTCATCCCGGGATTGCTAATAAGAGGGCAGCAGTCCCCGGAGACAGAGAAGCAGCACGGAGCCGGGTTCCTTACTTTAATGAAAGGCGGAACAGGAAACGCGACTCTATCTTATGAGCTAAACGCGGGGATGCAGCGGGGGTAGACTGAACATAGCTGGAGACTGCAGGATATATGCGGCACTGAACAAAGGCCGGCCGACCCTTGGTGGTCGGTGCGAGAAGGTAAAATCTTACGGGAGCCGCCGAACGGCCCCAAGGGGTGAGGCCAGGGCTCGGAAGTTGGGCGAACATTGGATAGCGGGAGGAACGGGAAGGCTCGGGGCGCGTCTGGATCACGGGTCCAGGTGCCAAAGCGTTAAGGGTCCTGCCTCGAGTGTTCCGCAACTAGGGCTGATACAACAGTAGCTAAGGGGGAGGCGCTTCGGGGACGAGGGCCGGGGAAAGTAACCCCGAGTGCAACTGCGAAAACTGGACCCTTCTCTTTCGAATGACAGTTTCCCCCAGGGTCAACACCCTGGAGGGCTGCGTTATGGGTGGGTGGAGTGTTTATAGCGCTCTGTACAGAAGCTTCAATTCCGCAGGCTGTTATTCTCTAACTTTAGAGACGTTTCGGCTCGCTGAATCACATATCACACCACACAAACCATAATCCTAAACCAGTAGCTGAACCATCACTATACATAGCCTTTAAGGCCTACCTAATCTGCCCCCCATGGCTCTGCCATAACAAACACTCATTTATTATTTTCTTACATTTGTTCACTCTATTCTGAATATGAACCGCCCATGTAACTTCTTTCATCAAACTATATCCCTAAAAACTTAAAATGTTTCACTCTTTCCAGTTCTTAATTATATAATTTTAGGTGTTCCTGGCCTGAGAATTAAAACTCCATGATAGGACCATGTTCAACGATTGCAAATAGCCGCCTGCTAACAAAGCTCTCTACCACATGGTCGTGACTGAAAGAAACCTGACACACCCTATCACCCCTAGTGGGAAGGAAGAAAACGGGCCACAAAATTCTTATTAACGGGCTCATGTCTGTTACATCTCACATATGGCTCGGGAGATCCACTGTCCGCAGATAATTCCATCCAACGTTGCTCAAACCCACCCACTGTGATGTGTGCCTGATCCTGAAGACATGCTCAGTGCAGGGTTATGCTTAAGGTTAGCCCTAAACCTCCAGAAGTGGATCTAGTGAGCAAATGGGAGATCCTGGGCCTATTGAACACAGGAATTCAAAGTCTCTTTTGGTGTTGAAACATTCCTTCAAATTGAGTGGTCTAAAGAATGTCCAGCGGTTGTTTGCTATTCTCCTAGTATACATTTACATGGCGTGCCTACACAAAACCTGCAAGTCCCAAAGGATACAAAAGTTGCTCTGGGCCCGAACGGGCTGGCCCACACTGGACCATCATGGGATTATGTCGATCAGTCCGAGAGTGTCAACTGCTCCCAAGAGCTAACGGTGAGCCCAAAGCTGTGGGCCTCGCCTGGGGCAAGCTCGCACTGGGCCTGTTTAGGTTTGGTGTGGGCCCGCAAAAATCCAGCATGGATGCCCCACAAGGACATGTTTGCAGGGCTGGCAAGTTAATTATTAAAAGCCTGTTTGTTCACTGCAAACAAACAGTTCCAAAAGAAGCCTCTTTGCACGTGAACCTACAGGATCAAAGCAGTCTGAAACAGTGGAGCTACAGAGAATTTTACTTAAAAAATACAATACAATTTTTTTAGAGTTCTAAAACTGTTGTACAGCATTATCAACGGTAAGCTATACCTGTTTATTTTTTAGATTTATTTCTCAAATATGTCAATGTGGTGGGCTATCAAGTAGCTATCTCTATATAATAAAATAACTGCATCAACAGCTTCCTTCAAAACTGTTTCCTAACAAAAGTACATTTAACAAACAATCCAAGTTTAACAGCAGCCTTTATTTGTAGTCAGACACTGACACCATGTGGCTGATCTCTCATATGATCGTGTGTTTGGGTGGAGCAGCAGATGAATTATCATAGACAAACATACAACACATAACCAGTGAGCGCTGTATGACACACACACACACACACACACACACACACACACACTCATCCAGTGTCCCTTATATGTACTCCCTTATTTGGACGTCATTTTTAGTCTGATACAGACTATACAACGCGACGTCAAAACATTTGCTTTGAAAACTTGCATTTTTTGATGAATGCAGTTTAGTCAAATAAACGTATGAGTGCTTTGTTATTGGAGACACTGATGTAATTCAGGACATTGATAACAGGTAAACCCGTCCTCCATGCGGCGCTCTACGTACAGACGTAAACACGTGCCGTTCCTGCTCACAGGTTTCTATTCACTTCTCCATCCCTCTCCTCCCGCATCATTCAGCAGCAGAGATGGCGGAACTCGCCACAGTAGCGCATTCTCCGGCCGTGAGCCCGAGCTCCGAGCCTCCGTCAGGCGCGCACTCTCCTACAGCAGGCGGAACACAGCGGCTCCTGTTTACGCATGACCTGGTCTACGGAAAACACCGCGGGGCGATGCGTTTCGGGCTCGTACGGATGATTCACGGCGAAGAGGATTTCGAAGATTCGGACTCCGAGATTGGCGGTGATGGCGGAGGGAGAGGAGGAGGAGAAGGTGGTGGTGGCGGCGGCGGCGGCGGAGGAGAAGGTGGAGGCACTCCCGGTAATTCAGACAACGAGAGTGGGGCGGCGGACACACGGTCATGGCCTCTCGGTAGAGGATTCGTGCGGGTTCAGTGGTATCCTGAAGGAACGAAGCAGGATGTTCGGGAAACGAAGGTACTAAACGACACAAATGATCGTGCGCATTGTTTTTCCCTTCGCTCATACAGCCAACCACAACGATCAGCAACTCGTTATTTTACTCTCTTTTCTCTGTTGTAATGATTTAAACGTGGCCGAGATACGCTTATTGTCTTTCAATTTCACCGAATCTCAGAACTTGATCAGGATGAGGTAATTTGATTTATGAACCCCAGAATGGTGTCTAGGTAGGCAGCTCACAAGGTTTAGGGACACGGCCGCTGAATCTCACATATGATCTGTTGAAAGGGCTCCGTTACTCATGAAAACACGCACAAACAATTTAATTTATTAAATTAAGAATTTAGAATTAGCATGGAAGCTGATTGGCTGTGAATATTTAAGACTTGTGAATCATTTCATTATAAACGTTCACTGATTGTTTATTTTTTTTAACCGTGATCAGCATATCCAAACACTTGTCAATAAAAAGTGGTTGTAGCTCCAACTCAGCAAGTAGTAAACAATGTAAGTGCACAATAATACTGGATAGATGGACCTTCTCTCGATGTTACTGGACCTTCAGTAGTGTATTATTTTGCAGAATAGTTTTCAGGTTTTTTGTCAGTGCCCTTTTAAAGCATGGACTAGAACTCCCTGTTTTATTCTCCAGGTTTCAGTTGTAGTTTCAGAATAAAACGCTGGACAATTGTTGTTTCTAACAAAGACATATCATGAAGAAGATAACCACCCCACCCTCCAATGCATGGTTAAGGCCTACCATGAGCACAGGTAAATGTAAATTACGAGTATCTGCAAATAAATATATATATATATATATATAATATATCAACAAAACAGTGATTGTTGAATGGCTTTTAATCTCCTAGACGTGTAGAGATCAGAATGTTGCAGTGACAGTGCAGATTTTTCCCGCTGAGGGGTCATATGACGTTGCTAAAAGACATGTTTTGTGTATGGGGTGTATGAATGTGTTTATGCGGGGTTAAGGTAAAAAAAAAAAAACCACAGTATGTTCCAAACTGGGAAGGATGCACGCAATTTGGTAACACCACTTCTCATAAATAGGGGACTAAAGAGTCTATACATAATTTTCGCGGTTCCTCCCTTAGCGGGGGGGTCTATTACAAAAATATAGGTCTTTTGAATCAAAAAATTTTTGTAATCTGACAAATGGATCGTTGGAAAGGTCTGGTCTCAATATTCCTATTGGTTATTTGTGATAGACTACTATGAGAGAGAAATGACTAGATCGGGAAAGAAAATGCGTTCCAAACAAATTTCAATGGGTTTGGTGGAACCGGTGGATTGTTTTTGGTGTGTAACCCAAAAAGTGCAAATGCACCCTCAATTTTTTTATATCAACTTCAAATTTGAAACATAACTTATTTAGACATAAGGCTTTAATTTTATAGCAATTTTGGATTATTTTTAAACCAAATTTTTTTAAAGGGGTCATGTGATGTTGCTATAAAGAACATTATTTTCCATATACTGTATATTATTGTTTCTCCTCTATGCCCCGCCTTTCTGAAACGTGTCGATTTTTACAAAGCTCATTGGTCTGAAAAGCGAGGTGTGCTCTGATTGGCCAGATATCCAGTGCATTATGATTGGCCGAAAACCTCAGGTATGTGACGGAAATGTTAAACCCTTACCATACTGTGATGCCGTGTCCCGGAGCGACGAGACAAAAACATTAAAACCCATTATAAACTAGGCATTTGTTGCATCCAGTGGGGACATAATTACGGATTATAATGACTTATACTGTCTTTTATGTGTTGCGTTGCATCGCGCCACGTAAACATAAAACCATATCTGCATTTGTGATCGGAGAAATGACAAACAACAAGCGCTACTCTACACTGCCAAAAAAACTCATTTGAATCATCAGTGGCAAATTCTTTAAATATGAAAACGTACTTACAGGATGTGAGTCAGAACAGCTGGCATTGTAGTCTACTTTACCAGGATCAGGAAACAGTCCTCCATTAAATGCGCTGCACACATCAGAATATTTGGATTGAACTGTTCTGGAACAGTGTTGTAAATACAACTTAACCACTAATTTCTAGTCGTGTCCTCTTTTGCAAGGCCAAACAAAGTATTTTCGCTTTCGCAACGAAACACACAGCGTCTTCACAACATAAGGCTAGGTGCAGCAACATAAAGTTACGCCGTCTTTCTGTGCATGAAATATTGGGCGGGCGTTCTGCAAATCTTCCCACATTCTGACGTAGGAAGGTACGGGCGGTTTGACCGAGGCGTTTAGGAGGCGTGGCGAATGGTCTAACTTTTAGTAAAGAATATCTCTTTGGGTGTAGAATTGAGTCTTTGCAACTAGGGATCGTAGCATTCATGACAGCTATAAGGGAGTGGATGGTAGCCCAAAATTTGAAGTCCAAATAATTATATAAAGCTTGGAAGAGCCAGGATGATTTTCAATATAACTCTGATTGTATTCGTCTGAAAGAAGAATGTCATATACATCTAGGATGGCTTGAAGGAGAGTAAATCATGGGGTCATTTCATTTTTGAGCAAACTATCCCTTTAAAGTAAGAGAGAGAGATCGAAATGAAGGGAAAAATGAATATAAACGAATATAAAAATATAACCAATAATAATAGGCTAATAACAATAATATACAAATATTATGGGCAAAAGAAGATCAGTTAATGGACTTACAAGACTGATAAAAATGTTTTCTTGTAGGCCTATTATATATTATGCACTTTATGTAACATTTACTCATGATAAACTTCATTTGAATGCTGACTATCGCACAAAATACAGTCCGGTAGCCAAGGCCTATGGTTAATATAATAATTTAATAATGTAATAATTTCTATAATAAATAATATAATAATTTCCTAATTCAAAATAAAATATTAATGAATCTAGGGCTGCACGATTAATCGAAATTAAATCACAAATGCGATAAATCGTGATTAGTCAGAAGCTGCAATTGTCATGCATATCTTTCAGTGAAGAACAGTTCTGTGATCAGTAGAAAATCTCCATCCGAAGGCCAGAGGGCACTCTCACACTGAAAATCCAGATACACCTTGCAAGAAGAACCAGGGAAGGCCTATAGCGGTTGCTGCATAAACAGAGATGTAAACTGCTTTCATTAATCAAGTGATAATAACACACGACTAAGACAATATAGGGTTTATTGAGTCATCTCATGATAATTTTTTATTATAATAAGTGTATAATAAATGCATGATAATCAACATAGCCTTTATCACTGATTAGAATACTAGGAAATATGTTTTAATTAATCATTCGATTAATCGTGCAGCCCTAAATGAATCCATCTCTGATAATCCCGGGTTGCTATGGTCACGCAGGTTTTTTTACGCATTAAACTCGTGGCCACGGGAGGAAAAATGTCGTTCCCTCAACATAAGAAGTTGTGGCCACGAGAAATGGATGTCGTTCCCTCAACATAGCATCTCGAGGCCACGATATAAGGATGTCGTTACCTCGACAAAATGATCTCGTGGCCATGACATAATATCACGATCCCACGAGTTAATCTGACGTTCCCTCATGAATATCTCGTGGCCACAACATATTATCACGTTCCTACGAGTTATTAGCCTGTGTCGTGGCCACGACAAAACTAAGTGAACCGAACATGTCACCTCCTGGGCACCGTAGTGACTGGTTAGGACAATTGTTTGATTATTATGGAAGAGATAGTTTGTATTCCTTGTTATTGTCATCATAGCGCAATGCAAGGCCTCTGTTTGTTTCTCACATTTAAGATCAGAAAATTGATTAATACTCTCCATTTAGATGCTGAAATCATTAGCACAAGAAATCAGTAAAATTTTTACAAACTGTGTATATTCTGTTTCTACTCATGTCTTTTCATTTTACTTTATTGCAGTAGTATTAGGCTATGTGTAGTCCAGCTTTTTGAAACATAAAGAGACATCATCCCTTTCCTGTGATGTAATGGTTAAATATCAATGTTTCAGGGTCATTGTTATGAGGTCTAGTTGTTTTCAAAAGTGTTGCATTATGACATAGCCCAGTTGTTGTATTGTGAACCAGTGACCCTGTTTGGCAGTAGGTAGTATTTAGCTTTCTACCTACTAAAGAATCAAAACAATGACAGAAAGATTGAACATTTTTAATCGATGAAGTAAAGCATTTGAAACAATCAGGAAAAAGGGGTGTGCCATTTTTAAGGCGTGGCCCCTGTAGTGCGGCAGTGTGCTGCTGCAGTTCCTCCCTCTTTGCTCCAACGCAGACGCACATGTACAGCATTTTGTTCATTAGCGCAAGAAGTCTAAACAAGCATGCAGTGAGCAGATTCTTATTGATCTTTGTAATCAAGCCTTGTTTTGGGCTCAGGCTGTGAAGGTTACTGCAAACTGAACAAAATATGAGCCTGTTTTACTAAAGAGGGTTCACAAATTTAGGACAGTAATATATGACATTATAGCATGACAAAAAAAAATTTTCTGCAGGGATGAAAGAACAAAAAAAGAATAAAACTCATCAGGAAAATAACTATTCTAAGTACCATCTATTTTTATCACTACACCATAAGTGACCCATTCCGTTTTCTTCAGTGTGTGTGTGCACGTGTGGATGAGAAAAGATGCGATAAGACATTGTGAAATGCTGGGATATCTGCCCATTTCACTCTCCACATCCCACCTAACTGTGCAGTACCATACACTGCACTGCGTGGTGCTTTGAAAAATGTCTGTTAGGAGCCAGAGCTGATCTGGAGCTATTTTTAATCATATAGTTCTAGGCTTTTTCTATTCACAAAGAAAACAGAATTGCTCTTTATAGAATAGTCATGTTCTCATGATTTAAAATGGCAAAACTGTTGTTGAGCTGTAGGTTGTAGTGCAGCAGAATCTATTTTTGCATCAAGGCTTGATTTGTGTGGAAATAACCACACCAAATGGATTTTTAGGATAGCAGTGTGTCTAAAATATCAATTTGTGATCTTTCCTGCAATTCCTTGGCTAACAGCAGAAGCAGATGCCCTCTTTAAGGAGCTCAGCATACAAGCATACCAGGGTTCCCACGCTTCTTGAAAGTACTTGAAAGTACTTGAATATCAGACACATGGATTCAAGGCCTGGAAAGTACTTGAAAACAAATACTAGTCCTTGAAAGTGCTTGAATGAAATTTGAAAAAAATTTTGTTTAGTAGAATGGTGCTATTTCAAAAATTGTCCTATATGCGCTGACGCTGTCAAAGACAGAACGAAACGGCGCTAATGATTGGGGGTTGAGATGGGGTAGCGCAAGAAAAAAACTTAGCGTGTGAGCTGATGCGCAGCCCTGCATGAACCTATGGAGAAGCAGTGCATTTGCGAATGAAAATTACTGAGTGCAACTTTGAAAAAAAATATTTAGGAGCACCAGTGCGACTGACCCGATCAGCATATTTGTGTTTGGGCTCAGGGGAGCTTCAAAGGTTTCTAACGTACTTACAACGTGTTTTTGCTGCGTTGAGTAATGTATCACAGACAAATCTGTTGATTCCTTGAACACAATGTTAATCAGAATCCACTCACTACTCAAACACCGGAGTTTTGTTCAGTGCTGAATTCTGCAATCTCACGAATCCTCTCACTATAGCAAACAAAGTGTTGACAGGGTGTAAATAATAGATTCATTGTGCAGTGTATGGAGCTTCGTCGATTATAATGGAACTTTGTGAGATCGCGATGAGTGACAGCTTTTAATGATTATTAAGGGAGTTTGCAAATGTGATATTGATTTAATACAACAGTTCATTAAACAAGAAATTAATATTAAGTGACTTGCTTTGTCTGACTACAACACTATTGCCTGATTTTGCTCTATTTCATCAACGAAAATAGTTTCAAACAAAGTCACAGCTGAGCCGCTGCGCATCTCCAAGCAAACACAGCGGTTTTTCGTTTATAAATGAATGTGCGTTTTTAAACGAATCTGAATCAATTACCCATTCATAAAGCCAGTCACTTGCTTCATTCCTGAATGAATTAGTAATTCAAACTAATCAATTGAATGAATGATTCAGTGATAAAAATCAGTGACTTGTCGCCACCTGCTGCCAGTTTGTTTCATTTTTAAAGGATCTTTTCTGTTATTTAATTAGTTTAATATTTCTATATTCAAAATGTTATATATTTAAAACATTAACCTCAACATTAATTTATGAATTAATTGCACTCATGCCACCTCTGAACCTCATTAAACCTCTGAAAATACACTTTTGTGTTCTTCTGTGCCACCTCTGTAGTTCAAATATTTTTTTTTATACTGATTTCATTTGATTGGTAACTTATTCTTATTCTACTTGATTTTATTCTGTTGTTTTTATTAGAAATGTTAAAAAGTTTATAAATATGTATTTTTTTGAATTTGACATAAAAGATGACAATTGTAATAAATTTAGAAAAATGCCATTACAAAGGTGTAAAAACTAAATTAACTGTAAATCGCTTTAAGGAGTCAAATATCACCTCGTAATGGGAAGGCTACTTTGATCAAATTTTGGATTGATTAGAAGGTGCTCCTGATATTTTTGACTGTGCTCCTACATTTTTTTTTTTATTTGAAAAGAAAAATAAGCGTAGAGCCCTTTTTAACCACTTTTTATTCATTTAAAAATTGAGATTCTTTCAAATTTAAATATTTTATAAGAATTTCAGCAAAAAACAGTTTGATGCAAGAATATATATTTTTATCAATATTTGAGAAATTGTATTTGAATATTACCAGTGTGAACTCCATTGACTTCAATGGATTTAATTAAATTCCTTTGAACACGACTGCTCAAAATTGTCTAAATTTATGAAACCTACACATTCAAAACCTCATTACTCTGACATTTTTAATGTTAAGTGTAAGTGAAATGTTAAGTACTGTAAGAGGTCTTTCATAATGTTACATATGCTTGGGTGTGTATTTGATAGGTGCTTGATATAAAATAAATGGATCTTGAATCTGGTGTTCATGAAAGAGTGGGAACCCTGGCATACACACTATGAAGAAAACTTGTGTATAGTATCTGGTTTTTATTTATTTTTTTGTAAACAACACCATTGTCACCATTGTAGATTCACCCCACACTGCATGAACAGAGAGATGTAGCATATCTCACAAATGGGTAATATTAATAGTATCATACCCATAGGAGAGACCATACAATGAGCCCAGGGCCTAATATGTATCACAGCTATAATGTTGTTCCACTATGGAGGTAAACTGACAGCATCTGTAAAGGATTTGAGGGTGTGATTTAAGGATCATCTGAATTTGAATTAAATGATGACTCCTAGCAAAACCGATCTCATTTTGAGTCTGTAATGTGAAAATATCTCTGGAATGAAATAAAGATGCTTAAACATGAGATTCAGATTCATGTCCCCTGAGATTTTTCTGGATGGCACTCATCAGGACACAGCATGAATCCTGAATAAATGATCGCAAACAGAAGGTTGTAATGTCCCATCTGGCTTTTGTCTTACAACATTGTCCTTTTGTTTCTCTCTCTCTCTGTCTTTTTCACTGCTGACTCAGCTTTGAGGGTGGGTGAAGTGGGGTGGGGCTAACCTTATAGAGGTCCAAATAAGAGGACTGGCCAATCCCTCTCTATGGGCTTGTTATAGTGACCATTCAGCAGACTTGTGTTGTGTGTGTGTGTGTGTGTTGGTATATAATATATATATATACTATATATATATATATATATATATATATATATATAGATATATATATATATAATATGGTAGTAAATCGCCATCACCTGCTTTCAGATGGAGCGGCATTTAATACACAGAGCCGTAGTTCACTAACAATAAGGCAATATTAGGTTTAATATCGAATGCAGATTCACGTGATTATAAACACGATATTGCCTAATTGTCAGTGAACTACGGCTGTGTGTAGTAAATGCCACTCCATCTGAAAGCAATTGATGGAGATTTACTACTAATCACGGGAACGGCTTTACTGACGAGATGCGCATGACAATTGCGTGCGATTAATTGCACAGCCCTACTAAGGGGTAATTACCAAGTTTGATAAAACCTTTTTATTAAACTTTGATAATTGTTTTAATCTTTTAAACAATTGTAAAGATTTCAAACTACGTTTTCCGTCGCTACAATGGATTTCCGTCAATTAGAAAAAATGAGGGGAAAAGAAACATGTAGCACATTGTTGTTCTGCCGGCACACCAAAAATCATCCCCGCCACGGCTGCAGCTTCTCAGTGCAACATTGTAACATTCCACAGTCGGGTTATAGCAGAAGAACATAAAGCAGGCTTGATTTTGGCACGGGATGGGGGGGGGGGGGGGGGGGGGGGGGGGGGGTGGGCGGGGGGGGGGGGGAGGGGTGGCTATTAATAATAATTCTACTCATTCCCGCAGGTTCCATGCTTATAACGCAATGACAGATGACGGAACTTATCATTTGTACGTGCTTTTGAGTCTTGAGAACTCACTCGCACCCTCTCATTTTCTGTGTGCCCACAGATGTGTAAGGAGAGTGACAATTTTAACAGAATAAGGGGAGTTTGCAAAGGTGATATGATTTAAGACAACATTCAATAAACAAAGTACTGAATGACTTACTTATCATTATCATTACTCAGGTCACATTACCCTTCAGAATCATTCTAATGTGCTTTTTTTCTTCCAAGAAAACATTTTTAGTTTAGTTTAGTTTAGTTTATTTAACAGGGACCATGCACATCACAGATGTTGTGCCAGTGTTAGCTAGATAGCTAATTTGCATCTGTAGTCCCTGAGCAGGATGCTGTTACATAAAATTACAGCAATCCATTACAATAAAACAAAATACAAAAATAAAAAAGAGAGAGCGAAAAAATAATAATATCACACGACAATATCACAACATCAAATCACAACAACAACAACAAATCTGTGATCACATACTTGATTTTTCTTAAGCCATATTTTAAGTGTCGTTTTAAAATGACTAAGTGATGTACACTTTCTAATATGAACATGCATTGAATTCCATCTTTCTGCTGCCCTAACTGAAACGAGATTGTCAAAGAGAGTTTTCTTAAATTAGCTGAAAAGTCACCTCTGGACGGATGCCCTGGTTTCACCTAAGAATGTCATTACAGAAAATCCAACATTGCTTAAGATGGCAGTGCGCAAGACATGAATTAATTTATACTCAAACACATATCGGCAAAAAAAAAAAAGTCAACCATCAATAGTTTATCTATTGATAGGAGTACAATGATAAAAAACAGAACTATTAATCTTTTCTCAATTTTGAAAATAGTTGTTCTGCTTAATATTTTGTGAATTAATTTAATGTGAATAAAAGTTTATTTCTTCTTAAGTTAAAAAAGTCATGCAGTGTAGCTTCTAAAATATATTTATTCTTGTTTAAATAAGTTTTTTATATTTTAACTGCTAAATTAGTTTCTGCCGTTTTCTGCAGTATGATTCTTTAGTAAATGATGCAAATGATCACAAAATCAAAAATGTGGTCATGATCTGGCTCAGTTACTCTTCATTCATTAATGTTTGCGAAACACAATGCTGAAAACACAAATGTAACTGTCTGTAGCATTTATACAATATTAGAATTCGTTTTACATTCACATGCTCAAGAATTGTATTTTGCATTTGAATGCCTTTTGTATTATTATAATAAAAAACATTAGGTAACACTTTACTTGAAGGGGTGTGCATAAGACTGACATGACACCTTCATAATCATGACATGACACACGTCATGAATATGAAGGAGGTTTTATGCATGTTTATGACAACTGTAATTAAGTGTCATTCGCTCAGTTATGTCATTTTAATGCAAATATGACATTATTTGACTTAACCCTACAACTCCCTACCCCTAACCATAGCCCATAACAAAAGACATCTCAAACAATGTCACATTTGCATTAAAAATTACATAACTGAGCAAATGACACTTAATGACAGCTGTCATAAACATGAATAAAAAACCTTCATATTCATGACATAATTATGTAGATGTCATGTCATGATTATGTAGGTGTCATGTCATGATTATGAAGGTGTCATGTCAGTCTTATGCACACCCCTTCAAGTAAAGTGTAACCAAACATTATAATGTAGAATAATAATTAATTATTAAATTCTGTAAATGATGCATTGCAATGCATTAATGCATTTTTACACCTCTTGAAAAGCGTCTTTGGAAGTGTTAAAAATGATAGCGGGAATTAAAATCCCTATATGATGTTTTGAAGATTTATGCACAGTATGTGAAGAAACTGTGACTTTATTATTATTTTACATAAACCCACCACATTAAGAGATCAAATTGATTTCTATGGCTCTTATCAAATGACACAATATAACAAAAATTTGACTTTGTGGTGCTGATTATTATTGTACAATTTATTTTCACGCAGCATTAATATTTTGGTAAATATTTAGGCCAGGTAAATTTCAGAACTTCTGTCATTAATTATGAAACATTGGTTCAGTATAGAGAAGTTGTTGTACTAATTTTGCCTGTTTTGTTTTTTTTAAGATATTTAGCTTTTTCAAGGACGGGAACATTCTAGAAGTTTCTGTAACATTCTGGAATATTCTAGTGCTTTCTGGAACATTCCAGCCATAACAGACACAAATCATCCAGTGTACACTTCTGAAGTTTTGGACGACTAATTTTTGTTAAAATGTTGTTGTTAGCTCAGTATTATGCATGTTGCACATCATTTGTATGCATGAGTAATAACAGATAAGCTTGCAGAAGTTATCAACATATTTTTGAAGCTGTTATGTTAATGACACGCAAAAAGTCATGAGATTTTCATATTCAGCATGTCAAACTTCATAACGAAACATTAAAAATAAAACCCAAACAAAACTTTTCTAAAACTTGTTATGAATCAGCTTTAGGAATTTTCTTCATGTGCATAAAAACATGATTTCTTTATCGAAAAAAATAGGTTTTATCCATCTGTTGTTTAACTTCATTTATTTGTCTCCTCGTGACAGGAGAAATCAGAACAAGCAGCGGGAGACACAAAGGTGAAATCTGATTTGACCAGAAATGTGCATACTTATTACATCGCGAGGACTGGTTTCGTAAACTCACGTATGTTGTCGGTGCTCTCCTGTATAGTGTCGGTTTTGAGGAGGTTGTCTGCGAGCATGAAGGCGCCCGTCTCCACCGTGTCCAGCAGCATGGTTGCGCATCGCAGCTGCTCGGCCACAGACAGCTCCCTCCACGCCGCCTGGGATCGCACCTGCAGAAGGTTATTCACCGTTTCGACCATGGCCTGCAGGAGAGAGAAAAACAGAGATGTCAGCATTCTGGAGGTGAGGGACATACAGTACATTCTGACACCTGAACTTCACAATAAGGACATATTTCCCAAAGTGCCCACCTCTCCCATAAACCATTTCTCTTCCACTTTCACCCACACTCACACACTACACGGTTTCTGTGCTGGACTATAAACCTGTCAAACTGAGGAAAGATCCACAGGGAGCGTGAGACATTGTGAAAATGAAAGAAGCTGTCATCACACACACACACACCCTCGCAAACGCTCACACACAAAGGTTCACACAAGGCAAGGGGTAATTTATGGCTCTATACGAGCACTATATAGGAAAATGAAATGCCTCAGCTGTGCGGCGGAAACTAATATAAGAGTATTTAAAAAAGTGCGATATTAAGATATTAAGCCTTTTAAATTTGGCAGTGAATATTATCACAGGGATATTAAAACCTCAACCTTGATATACAAATAAGATTTAAGGTTGTAGTTTATTAAAAAGCTTGCTGAGTATATCGCGGCACATTACAATGTTGCTTTTCATTTGAAAAAGTGCAGCATGCTGCAACATAAACATATGGACTCACAAAGCAGGCCAAATATATTCGTCACTTTCACAAAAACGCTGCTAACAATAATTCCAGATCAGATTCCTTTTATTTAAAATAGATCATGTCTCTATGGAAGCTCATGACCTTGCATTATTATTACTGCACATATAACGTGTATAATATCTGAGGAGATATGTAATATAATTAACGTCTCTCACTGTAGTGCACTCATCCGTAGGGATGGACAGAGGGATGTTTTGTCGTTTGCTGCAGGCTAATCTGGCCATTGGGTTGAATCATTCTGCCCCAGTTACAGTAGAGCGGTGTGTGTGTGTGTGTGTGTGCGGTGTGTGGGTGGGAGAGAGAGAGGGAGTGTCTTAAAGGCGGGATGAGTATATTCATTTTGACACCACTAAAGTAATGACCCTTTTACGACCCGACCTGAGGGGAGGGGGGGGGGCGATGGAGAAAAAGGAGAGAAAGATGAGCGACGATTGGGATACAAGGTAAAAGGAAGAGTTAGATTTGCTTCCTCACAAAACGCTTCTGAAATCTTCTGACAAAACTGGTGTCAAGCGGGCAGGGGAAGTGTGTGTGTGTTGTGTGTGTGTGTGTGTGTGCACGTGGGTGCTCGTACTGTGGAGACAGATAAGAGATTTTTTTAAAACTGTTTCCTCACACACACAGAGGGGAAATACTTCCACAGACTTGGTAAATGGAGCAGAACTGAAGTGCTTTGAAGCTGAGGAGCTAATCCAGCATGAAGAAACACACACACACACTGCATTACATATTAGATGACCACTGAGAATCCATATTTACTTGATGTCAGCACCGGGAGGCTTCAGACAGTTGTCATGGAATCCTGTAATTGTCTCTGTCTAAATCAGCAGGATCAATTGACATTTCGATAAACTCATTTAATCTCAGCAGAGTATTTGAAAATGCACTCCGTCATTTTTTGGTTCAAGTTGCTTTGCAGTCACCTTGGACTAATGCTTCCTAGTGGTGTGGATGCAGGATCATGAAAAATGAATAGATTTTGGTTATCAATGCCATGAACAGAAACGTGTCAATTTCTAACGGCAAGCGATCCCTCAGATTTAGAATAAATAAATTAATATATAAGCATTCTGTGAATTTAGAATTGTTCTGTGAATATAGAATTATTTTTAAAAAATCTATTCTTTGTGGTGACCTGCTCAATTAAAAAAAAAAATTATTAGGCTTCTAATATGACTGGAGTCTTCCTCTGATGTTAAGATTTAAAACATATTTTTCAAAATTACTAGGGGTTAAAAAATTTTAATGAGGAAAAATTACCTAAATATGAATTAAATACAACAAACATTAATAATAAGAATAAATTATTATTATTATTTAATAAAATTAATGGTTGGTTCTACTTTGTCAGGAATGCACCTGGTGGTATAGAAAATACAGCAAAATAAAAAACAATCATAAAACATAAATATATAAAATACTAAAAAACGATAACTAAAAACAGAACACTGGAGCAACATTTAGACCTCAATTATCTCATTGGGTATAAATCAGTATAAATCCGTCATGTATTGGCAGGGTTGACTGAGCGGTCTGGCTCAGTTTGAGATATGCATCAGTCATTTTCTACCTCTAAATCAGTTCTTCTCTTGCTTTTCCTTTTATTCAGTCTGCCGAGCTTTTCTTGGGCTTATCTACATTATTCTGTGCTTTTTTTCCACTGTCTGTGTGTGTGTGTGTTTATCAGTCGCCTGATGTGACACTGCTGACCAGTGCTGACATCACTACTGCTTTCTCAGGAGAAAAAATTGCTCTGCTTTTATAAATGCAAAAAATGCAGCCCACGGGCACAAGTGCAGATGCACAGACACACACAAACAGCCAATATGATTCATATGCTGTGACACATACGGCGCAACACAAGTATAAAGCAGTTTTATGTTGAAATCTTTACATCTATGTAGANCCCTGTACTTGGCCGCATTCCTCTTTCCCTCGATTGCAACCAGTCGTCCTGTCCTGCAGCTGAAAAACACCCCCACAGCATGATGCTGCCACCACCATGCTTCACTGTTGGGACTGTATTAGACAGGTGATGAGCAGTGCCTGGTTTTCTCCACACATACCGCTTAGAATTAAGGCAAAAAGTTCTATCTTGGTCTCATCAAACCAGATAATCTTATTTCTCACCATCTCACAACACCATGCGGGCTTTCATGTGTCTTGCAACTGAGGAGAGGCTTCCGTCGGGCCACTCTGCCATAAAGCCCCGACGGGTGGAGGGCTGCAGTGATGGTTGACTTTCTAAACTTTCTCCCATCTCCCGACTGCATCTATGGAGCTCAGCCACAGTGATCTGTGGGTTCTTCTTTACCTCTCTCACCAACGCTCTTCTCCCCCGATAGCTCAGTTTTGGCGGACGGCCAGCTCTAGGAAGGGTTCTGGTCGTCCCAAACGTCTTCTTTTTAAGGATTATGGAGGCCACTGTGCTCTTAGGAACCTTAAGTGCAGCAGAAATTTTTTTGTAACCTTGGCCAGATCTGTGCCTTGCCACATTTCTGTCTCTGAGCTCTTCAGGCAGTTCCTTTGACCTCAGGATTCTCATTTGCTCTGACATGCACTATGAGCTGTAAGGTCTTATATAGACAGGTGTGTGGCTTTCCTAATCAAGTCCAATCAGTATAATCAAACACAGCTGGACTCAAATGAAGGTGTAGAACCATCTCAAGGATGATCAGAAGAAATGGACAGCACCTGAGTTAAATATATGAGTGTCACAGCAAAGGGTCTGAATACTTAGGACCATGTGATATTTCAGTTTTTCTTTTTTAATAAATTTGCAAAAATGTCAACAATTCTGTGTTTTTCTGTCAATATGGGGTGCTGTGTGTACATTAATGAGGAAAAAAAATTAACTTAAATGATTTTAGCAAATGGCTGCAATATAACAGAGTGAAAAATTTAAGGGGGTCTGAATACTTTCCGTACCCACTGTATTATGCCCCTTTTTACAAGGTGTAATATAAGTCTCAGGTTGTCTCCAGAATGATTTTCGTTCATTCACCTGTTTCGAGTCTTTGGGTTTTTCGAGTGTTCGTTCATCACGTGACAGACCCATAAGCTTAACCCAGGCCCAGATTGGCTAATCGGGAGCACGCGGTGTTGTCATGCCACTGGGGATGAAATATGGATGCTGTCCACTGATCTATAATAGATATTCTATATAGATCAGTGATGCTGTCCCTAGACTGCCTGCACTCATAGCAGCCCCACTCTTTTTATTTATAATTTTCTCACAGCCCATATTATTATTTTCACCAGACCATATCAATAACAAATTCTCAATTGATAATTATTCATTCATTTTCGCAGAAAAAAGCGGCTCCCGCTTCACAGCGAGCGGGTCTCGCACTGACGGCAGTTCCCTTCACCGTCCGCGTTTTGATTCAGTTTGGGCGAATGCAAACAACTTATTGATCATGAACCCAACATTCAAATTACCTCAGGGAAGACGTCTTTCATTGTAATGCGGTTAAACGGGGGACTTTTTTTTTTTTACTTCTAGCGTATTCTTGGACCTCATTATTGAAGTAGGCTACAAATCCAAGCACCAGAAGCAGCCCACACTCTAAGTTTTCTTTAATTGAAAAATATGCGTTTTCATTTATTCAAAGGCTATATGGTTGCAATGATTTTTTTAGTTCAAAACTTTAAATGCCATTGTTTAAAAGGCTTTGATGCGTTCATAGACCTATCAGTGGTTTACACCTTTCAAATTTCATTGCCATTTGTAATTTCCAGTATTTCACCTCCTAACTTACTACACTGAGAAGTCACAATTCTATATTGGTACAATTTACTCAGGCCGATGACATTTTTTGTATGACATTAAATTTAATTATTTATGAATAATGGTACAGTGCCAATAGTTAAGCAAAACAATTGTGATATTTCTGCGAACTATTTGACTGCAGGCAGACATGCATTATGGTACAGTACAAATATTTGGAGCTTCCCTTATTCTGCTCCTTATTTCTTAAGAGCAAACACTTAATTTCTACAAGAATACAAGAATAAACACTATTTTCTTAAAGAATAAAAGATAAAGAATCACAATTGCCCCTTATTTTCCATTTCTGAAGTTAATTGGCAACCCTAATGATGACGTAATTATCTTTTGACTCCCCTGACAGTGGCACCTTGCTCAAAAACAAAAAACCTAAGTTGTTGGAGATATGCGAGCAAAAAATAATAGATGAAAAATGGATAATAGAAAGCGCAAAGGCGGCACTGAAAAGGCCAGTAAAAAAAAAAAAAAAAAAAAAAGTGGGTGGGTAAGGGCATGAAACTCCAGGGCTGAAATGAGTCCCACTTAGGCCCTGGCTTAACCAATGCAGTCTGAGCCGGAAAGCGACTTAATAATAATAACCATCTCTTTATTACCTTTGTTACAACATTCACTGTTATGGAAAATAACCATCATGACAGAAATCCACACATTTATAAACTGTAAGAAATAAAATGCTACAATTTGAGACCAGAAACGCATCATGTAACTGTAAGAGTAAATAATAATTATAATAATGATAATACTAATACTACTACTACTACTACTACTAATAATTAATTAATTAAACTAGCACCTGTTTGTAAGGAAAGCGTGTAAATTAACTAATTTCTCCTATCCAATGCTGTCACGTCACGTGGACAAAAGAACGAACGATTTGAAAGACTCGAGAGATTAACTAATCAATTATTTTTCCGGCTCAGACTACATTGGTTAAGTTTATGGGGCTGTCACGTGATGAACGAACGACTCAAACCAGAAGACTTGTCAGATAAGAGGTGAGGTGAGCTAGTCAGACTGAAGACCCAGGTAAACAAAAATGACTCTTTTCTGTTTCTTTAGCAACGTTTGTAGATCGGGAAGGAGGAGGCGGGAACCGGCGAACACTTAAACAAAACTTTAATAATAAAATAAACACAAAACAGCGCGACAGCCCCTCGCGGACGACTGTCGCGCACAAACAGAACCAAAACACAAAATAAAGCGCAGGCCTGGTCCTCTCTCGTCCAACAATGTCATCACTCTTCCTTTTATCCTTCCGGAGCTCCTCCGTGGGACTCGAGACCAGTGAGTGGTGCAGGTGTCGCTCATTATCAATTACTCCACTCGCTCTGTTCCCACGGGTCTCGGCCCCACCCCCACTCGTCACAGTTTCTTATAGCATTATAGTTTTGTATTGTTTGTAGTTTGATCAATGTTTGCGTAAGTAGTAGACATATTAGGGAAGTAACACGTAACTTTTTAATTATATTTTGCTAAAATGAACGGAATGACTCGAAAAAAGATTCGTTCATTTTGCTGAACCAGACTCAAAGGGACCATAGGTCCCCCGCCCACTGGTGTTCTGTCACCTAACGCTGAATGCGAGTGTCACATCAAAAGCAAATAGAAATGACAGCCACTGCCGCTATATTTCATCCCGGATCGTGTCAGAGCCTCATGGGATTGTTAGCCAATCATAACAGTGGCCGATTACTGGCAATCCTTATTAAAGGGTTAGTTCCCCCAAAAATGAAAATTCTGTCATCATTCTTTACCCTCATGTCGTTTCAAACCCGTAAGACCTTTGTTCATCTTCAGAACACAAATTAGATATTTTTGATGGAATCTGAGAGCTGTCTGACCCTACATAGACAGCAATGCAACTGAAATGTCCAGAAACGTAGCAAGGAGATCTGAAAAATAATCCATGTGACATCAGGGGTTCATGTGACATCAGGGGTTCATCCGCAAAGCTACGAGAATACTTTTTGTGCACAAAAACAAAAACAAAAACTTTATTCAACAATTCGTCTCCTCCGCATCACCCTGGTATGCCCACCCTCGTATCTGCGGGACACAGATGACACAGAACAGCATATGTTGTTTACGTCCAGCGGATATTCTCCAGAATGGCACCAGGGTGATGCGGAGGAGACGAGTTGTTGAATAAAGTCGTTTTTTTTTTTTTACATTTTGTGCCACAAAAGTACTTTTAAGTAAATATATTTAAAAGGGTCATATGATGTTGCTAAAAAGAACATTATTTTGTTTAATGAAATGTTTATGCAGTTTAAGCTTAAAAAAACACATTATTTTCCACATACTGTACATTATTGTTTCTCCTCTATGCCCCGCCTTTCTGAAACACAATTTTTACAAAGCTCATCGGTCTGAAAAGCGAGGTGTGTTGTGATTGGCCAACTATCCAGTGCGTTATGATTGGCCAAAATCCTCAAGCGTGTGACGGAAATGTTAAACCACTTACCATATTGTGACGATGCCGTGTCCGGCCGGAGCGATGATTCAAAAACATGAAAACCCATAACAAACGAGGCATTCGTTGCATCCAGTGGGGACATAATTACAGATTATAATGACATACTGTCTTTTTAAGCGTTGCGTTGCACCGCGCCGCGTAAACATAAAACCATGTCTGCAGTTGTGATCGGAGAAATGACAAACAAAAGCCCTACTCTACACATGCCCAAAAAACTTGCTTTTTAAATATAAAAAATTTAAAACATAAAAATTTTTTAAATATAAAAAACTTACTTACAGTTTGTGAGCCAGAACAGCCGGCATTGTAGTCTAATTCCCAGGATCAGTAACAGTCCTCCATAAAATGTGCTGCAAACATCTGAATATTTCGGTTGAAGTGTTCTGGAACAGTGTTGTAATACAACTTAACCATTGATTTCTAGTCGTGTCCATTTTTGGAAGGCCAAACAAAGTAGTTTCGCTTTCACAACGAAACAAACAGCGTCACACACGGCGGGCTAGAGTGAGCAGAGGCTGGGGGCTAGAGTGAGGAACAGCCGAAGGGCTAGAGTGAGCAGAGGCAGTGGGCTTGAGAACGGCGCGGCCGGAGGATTTCGACGAAGGAGCGTCTGGCGGGCTTGCGGCAACTACATGTGATGACCCCGGGCTGGACTCATCCACGGTGAAAGCCGATCCGGTGGTCCACAGCACAAAGTCGTTGTATTTCCTCAGCGATCAGCACGGATCAACTCCCCAGGCATGATGAAGCAGATATCGTCATCTTTTGGAAGACCAAAAAAAGTAGTTTAGCTTTCACAACGAAAAACACAGCATCTCCACGACATGGCGGCGGCAACAACAATACTACAGCGAGAATAAAAGGTACGCCTTCTTCTTTGCGTGAACATTTGGGCGGCGTCATGCAAATCTTCCCACATAGTGAGGTAGATATTGTGGGGGCGTGTTAGAACGAGCCGTTTAGGTAGGTGTGGCTGCCTCTTAACTTTTTATAAAGAATATCTGTTTGGATTTGAGACTTTAGTCTTTGCAACTTTACAGATCTTCTTTATGCACAAGAGCTTGTAACACTCCAAACAGAAAGGAAAAATTGAAATAGCATCCTATGACACCATAATTTGTGTTCCGACGATGAACGAAGGTCTTACGGGGTTTGAACGACACGAGGGTGAGTAATTAATGACATCATTTTAATTTTTTGGGTGAGCTAACCCTTTAAAGGACCCGCCTCTTAAAACAAGTCGTTTTAGAGAGAGGGTCAGAAGGAGGGTTGAAAATAATAATTTTTCCACATATTTATTAGTTTGTTTTTTTTGTGCAAAAACTTTATTAACATTATAAGTAAACCTCAAGGAACATATTAAAATAATTTAAAAATCCATGTCATGTAATGCCTAGCATGAAGATAAACATGGCGGATCGTGTGCAGCCGCTAGGTCGACAAGTAGTAAAATTCGAATAGTGTTTTTATTTTTCGAATAATAATTACAGATTGAATATTCAACTATTTGTGCACACCCCTAAAATATTGAGATACATTTTTGTCAATATCTTACATTCCTTATTTAAAGTTATACATAGTTTATTATATATAAAAAAAGAAGGCACATGTGAACTGAAAGAATTAACCAGTGTTCGTACAGGGTGCTTAAGTCATTTGCATACAATGGTCACATTTAGCCACCTAGTTGCACGGAACTTTCATATTGGTCGTTAAGCAACCATTACCCTCTGTTATGAAATAAATGAATGGTACATTTATGAATATATCCACTCAATAAATTAAATTATTATTAGTACGACTGAAAGAAAAGTATAGCAGGTTTTCTAGGGCTGAACTGTGTAAATAACAATTTATAAAATAAATTCTGCCATAATTTAGCAAAAATTTTACAGAATTTTACAGAAATGGAAAAAAAAATGTTTTTCAAGCCAGTGACTAAACAATCAACTTCACACTGTTCCTGTTAGTAGCATGAAAACGTGTTATCTATATTGTGTTTATTTTAAATACAGAAAGTGATCAAAGATTGTTCTCTTTATAATTGCTAGATCAGTCAATTCAATTCTTTGATTTGATTTCTAAATGTTGGCCAAAACTCCTCTTATAATTAATGCTAGGCCGTAACCATCTATTAAACATTGGCAAAAACTTTTTTATTTTTTATTAAACGTGAAGAAATTCAATAGTAAAGGAAATTCTAGGTCTAATTCTAGTTTGAAAGTAATTGTTTTGAAGTATTTGCAAATAATTAATTTTTTAAAATTTATTTTAAGTTGCCAGTCACTGCCAGCATTGTTCAGTTTCACAAAATTTTAATGGCCCCAGAATATTTTGTTGTATGAATATCTGAACATGCAATATGTCAAAAGAAAAACAGTGCCTGTGCTTTAAAAAACAAAACAAAAAAATCAACACTGCAGCTTGGCTGATATAGAGACATATTGCATGACTACGAGAGTGATATTGCTCATATATTTCCAAGTGTATTATACTGCTTTCATTATTCAGGTCAATCACATATTCATGGGAAAAAAAATCAGTTTGAATGAGGAAAGCGTTATCTTTGTCATAGTATTCTTTTAACCAGTGGTTCCCAATCCTGGTCCTGGACCACACCCAGTGCTGCACATTTTAGATGTTTCCATAATCAAACACATGTGATTCAACTTTAGTAACAACATTATCTACATTAGTAAAGACTTGGCTTATTTGAAATGAGAACCTATCATGGTGATCACTGAAAAAAAAGCATTTCTCTCGCGAGAGTGAGTCAGCCATGCAGTCAAGCACAGTTGCTCTTTCCCGACTGCACTGACAAAAGGCATGATGGGAAACGACTTGCTGACAACACAGCTTAATGCTCATTGGTTCAAACAACCATGTTGTTGCGTTCTCTTCTAAAATATTAGATTTTTATATCTGATATCATGTTATTATATGTTTAAATTGTGTGAATATTCCCAAACACTGAGTGCCATCTTTGTGTGGGATATGTGGTGGTTGTCATATTTCTAAATTTACATAAAATATGTCTATTTTTTAAAGGCATTTTTGCCTCACTGAAGTTGATGGTTTTTTCTGAGTGACATACACCAAAATAATGACTCATAACTCAAAGATTGTAGCAAGGAGAGTCAAAAGGTAGGTATCGTTTGATAGAAATCTTTCTATATTTTTAGGGGAATAAAATCTTTGCATTTGAATATTCTCATGTTGAGAAATAAGTGATAACATGTAAGAAAAATTTGTGTGGTCAAGGGAAATTTTTTATATTATTCTTATTTGACATTCAGTATTATTTTTTGGTGATGTTCCCCAACATATGTGCTGTATGTGAATTAAATTGTGTGGTGATATCATGAAGTAATCAAAAGTAACAGCATTTGGAACCAAGGCAGCCTTTCTCTTAGCCCTTTACAGTTTTGAAATTGTTGTTTTGAATTTGAAGTAATGCCTCACTCAAGTTTAGTCAAAGCCCCAAACAATTATACTTGTTTTATTCTTCTCGATGAGACCTTTCAAATGACATATGACACATGACTATCTGAGCTGTATGATGTTTCTGACATATTAGAGTACATGGCACAAAAAAACATATTTTGTAAATAAATCATTTGTGCGGCGTTTGATATTGTGGCGGGCGCCACAAATAAATCAGTGTATGGGAAACACTTACATGGGCTACAGAAACTTAAAAGTTCCTCATGGCAATCCGTCAAAATATAAGTTCAGGTTAGTTTAAAGAAATTATCAGAAATATATTACTGTGGTGCAGTATGATATGCATAATAATACTAAAAAAATTATTACAACTTTTGTTTAAAAGAATATACGATACGCTATTTCTTCCATGTTTTAATTTTAATAGTAAACCCTTTGCCAAAAAATAGTTTAACTCTCATTGGATTAAAAGATATATTAAACTGATTTGTGCCTTCATTTGCACTGTACTGTAAATTTAAAACTAACTGAAATTTCTAGTGTCACATAGGCCAAGACATTTCAATAGGCTATTGAACTAAGTGTGCCTGTAAAAGGCTATCAGTGTTATAGTTTCATGAAAATAGTTGCATTCTTCTAAACAACTTCTACAATATAGCTATGAAGACAATTAAATTATTTACACTTATTATATAAATTTTGTTAATCCATTGATGTGCATTAGATGATGAATTGAATAGTCACCTCTACTATTGTAGGTTATGTTTTAGTCATCAGAAAAGAATGTGCTATTACACATACATTTCTAACATGTAAATTATTGAAGCCAAATACTTACATTTCCTCAAGCTGTTTAGCTGTAGTACAGTATTCATAGGCTTAATCATGAAGCATACAGTGGCCCCACTTTTAACTCTCTCTTTATATTACCCTTATTGTAGATGGATGCACAGAAGGAGACCAGAGTAAGAAGTGCAGTGTGGGAGTACTACACTCAACCAACACCAGGAAAGGCAGTTTTTGTCAGAGCTCTTGTTATTCTTAATTTTGACATAAATTTAAATTTTTACACCAGACATATATATTGGTTCAAAATATCGGTTATCAGTCTACTTGATCTGTAATGATCAGTATCGGCATCGGCCCTGAAAAACACATATCGGTCAACCCCTAGTTGAATGCATTCAAAAGCTGAATTTCAAAGCTTTCTAAGCTAACAAACAGGGACCTGAAAATGATACCTAATTATAAAAAAAAAAAAAAAGTTCTATAAAAGATAAAATACACAGAAATATTCTAGGTTTTACATTCTGCTTGTCAAGTGTTCAATGTAGCTCTCCAACTGATTTCTTCAATTCATGGTATGCCATTTTCCACGATCGGAGCATGTTTCATGAAATGACAAGTGTAAAAAACCATGAGAAAGTTACACCATGCATGCATGTGCGCATTTGGGGTTTTATGTGTTATAACTCGATTAGTCTTTAGATCTAATGAGCAAATTATGAACCAAATTATTCTCATTTTACTTGGGAGAATTTTCGGAAAAAAATTACGTGCAATTTTCCATGATCTATGCATGTTTCATGAAGTTACAAATAAAAGCGCAAAGTGAGAGTACAGTTATTCTGCTGCGCCTCAAGCGCGCCTGTCTGGTTTCATGTGTTACAGCTCTATGAATGAAATCTTTCGATGGATTATGGTAAATTTGGGCTCTTTTTAATCGGGAGAATTTTCTGAAAATAATTGTGGTTTTTCAAGATCTATGCATGTTTCGTGAAGTTCTGAGCTAAAACGGCACAGGACTGCAGCCTCTGATTTTTTTTGCTAAGCTACATGTCCTAATTCTGTTTGATGTGTTATAGCTCTATGAGTGATATCTTTAGAGCTGAATGATTGATTATGGTGAGTTTGGGCTCTTTTTAATCAGGAGAATTTTCTGCAAATAATGACATGCCAGTTTCTATGATATTTGCATGTTTCATGAAGTTCGGAACGAAAACACTACATGACAGCTACTTTAGATTTTTTTTGCTAAGCTACATGCTGCCTGTGCAGTTTTATGTGTGTTATAAATTCTTATGAGAATGAGACCTTTCAAATGATATATGACACATGACTGAGCTGTATGATGTTTTTGACATATTAGAGTAAATGGCACAAAAAACAGATTTAGTAAATTATGAATTTTTTGTCATTTATCAGCAAATAACTCTGCACTACTTTGGAGTAAGCGGCTACATGCATTGTAAAGCTCAGACTCTAAGCTTTCAAATTATATCCATTTTTGTTGATCAAGGCAGTGGTTTGAAAAATATTATTAGTAATACTTTCGCGGAGGGGGACGTCCCGCCTGCGGTACACTCCGGTTTAGAGTGGCTTTTCCGTGCTCGTTAAGAGTTGATCAAAATAATTACATTCATTTAAAATATTTTGTGTTATTCCGTTCAGGGGTTGCTTAGTATTTGATTATGAATTTTTCGTGCGGGCTTAAGGGTTAAAAAGGATAGAAAACACATTGTTGGTAGAAATAAATAACTGGTACTTTGGGTGTGTTGTACACCATATTTATTTTCATATAAAAGTATCAAAATTTGAGTTACATTCAATTTATTAACAACAAAGTATGTAAGTGTGAACCACACAATATCCACCTTTGCTCCTGTAGGTGTTTGATCCCTACAAGTCAGAACTGTCTGACCTGTTTTCACTCCTCCCCTCACTGCAACTGTCTACTCTTGTCTACTTTTAAAGCGAGTGGAGGCACATCTCAAATGAGCCTACTCCTAGATCTCAAATATATGTTAGATAAAATAGATATCAAAAGTGTACAGTGGTGGGGGTGCTCCAGGACGAGGATTGGGAACCGCTGCTTTACCTGGCTATCCTTACTGCAACGTGATGAGTGTCAGATGATGAGCCCTTTGCCTCCGCAGTCATCTTTGACAGTGAGCTGGACGCTGAATCACTTCCACGCTCCGGCGCCCAAGAGCTGTGGAGAAGGAAGCAGCAGCTGGAGGCAATAGAGTGTGGGGATGAGCTCATACTGAATCAGTATTTGCGTGCCTCACTTCCACCTGAACTACCTGTGATTTTCGTCAGCGACAGGCCCCTCCCGATGGAGCCCGCTTGTCCCTTTTGTTGTGTTAGAAAATGACCAGCATTTTTGTGAATTGTCATAGTAGCTGGATATGTCACTCATGCAGTGTCGCATTCGCCGCTACCTATCAGCTTCACTACAACGAATGGTCTGACTGCTCAACCCAACTTCACATTTATTATTCCACAAGTGCAGTTATATGCCCCTTCATGTAGGTATGATCACAGTTCACCTGCGAGAAAGAATGTTCACACCCCCTCATGGCTATTGACTTCCACTTATGCTGTGCACCCTTTACAGCAGTGGCTCTCAAACTTTTTTGGTCACGCCCTCCTTTAAACCTATAAAAAAAATCTGGCCTGTATCTGATCTGGATACAGACTGGATCTGGTGGCTACGGTGACCTCGGAATAAGAGAGAAACAGACTAATATTAGCGTAGATGCCATTCTTCTAGTGATGTAGCAAGTACATCGGGTGTATGAGAAGTACACAGTTTCACAAACCAATCCATCTCCCATTCTAAGTTACGTCCTTTGGCTGTTTACTGTTTTATTTATTTTCTTTTTCTGCTGATGACCCGCACCCCCCCTGCAATACTCGCGCGCCTCCCCTGGCGGGCACGACCCACACGTTGAGAACCACTGCTTTACAGTAACACGGTGTGATTTGATACATTCTTCGTAGAATCTGAGAGACTGATATGGAAAGGGAACATCTCCATTTACTGCCTTAACCTCGGCACCCTGAAATGAGTGAATGAGACGTCGCAATCATGCTGTGTTAATTATGCTGAGGGTTTTTCATAACTTCCTTATTCGGTTGAAAGATTCTGAGAAAATTACGTTCAGCTTCACCTTATAGAGTGTGTAGCCTCCCAAAATTTGTGCACTTGAACGGCATTGGCTATTGCAGGGCAATAGCATGATTTAATCAGGTTTCAGTATATTTAGGAGAAAGGTGTTTTCCCATAGCATCAGCTTCTGATACAACATCTCGTTCTCTCATGTCAAGGAAACCAAGGTTAACTGGACACAACCTTGGTTCCCTTGACATCGCTGGTCAGTCCATTGATCTTGATAAAGCATTAGATTCAGTGGTACTCCAGCACACTTTGTTTGCTGGTTGAACCTTATAAGGTGTTGTTCAAAGGTAAAATTATTTCCTTGTTTTGTTCAAGAATGGATCAGCGATATTAAATGAACTTGCTCATGAAAACAGTCCCTTGCCACCACCTACTGGTGTAACTATGCAGTCCCTCCAGTTTTCACGATTCCGCGATTGCTGAATCCAACGAAAAATAAAAAGTCAAATGTTTTGCGATCCTGCATAATTCGCCATTTCACCACAAAATAATCACAAAAATTAAGGTCTCACAAAAAACTAAATTATAATTACTAACTGAATTATCCGTCATTTTAATAAAGATAAAATGCATTATTTTCAAGATACAGATAGCCTACGTGATATCAGTGAGTGGTGTGTGTGAAACAGCGAAAATGAAACTTTCTCACCGGAGTCTCACATAACTGCCATTGCAAAGCAATTTCCTAATGCATAGTAGTGGTAAAATGTTTTGTAGTCCTTATAATAAAATTCGAATGACACAACAGATGACAAAAGAAATTCTACTGTTGCTATCTCAGTAGAAGCAAACTTCTGTGACATATGGACTTGTCTGTGGAATCAAACGCATGCAGTTAACGATGTCTTAGATAGACGACCGCTGGACATAAGCGAAATGAAGTAAGCAAAAGTGATTATTGTTTTATATGGCTGGGTGATATAAGTGTCAAATCGACAGAGATTTAATTTATATCAGGCACAGCTTTCAGTGGACAGTACTGTTTAAAGTTATTAACACATTAGAGCAATTAAGAAACAGGATGAATGACAAAATAAAAAGCATCACATGGTTGATTGTAACAAAAATAGTTATTAAAAGTGCAGTATGCGGCGAAAGAGAACTCAGTTCAGTCAATTAGACTGACTGCGGATTTGTGTTTTGTGCGCTAATTTATTTTTTGCTAAATAAATAAGCTTCATGCATTTTGTTTGTTCTTTGTGTCATGCATGACTATTGTGCATCTAACATAATGCATAATATGGTAAATGTACTATCATAATTATATATATAAATAAAACATCGTAAAAATGACTGATTGTGTAACCTGCACTGAAGTTGCTAAAAAATTGCCATGATTAACATGCAGATATTTTAGTTTATTTTGATTGCAATGCAATAATTACTTTAGTTACAGTGCTTTACAAATAATATTATGCTTTACAATGATTTTACAAATAAAATGCTGTTTCTTTTAACTTCAGTTATAGCATCTTGGAATAAGAACAGTATAGGAGCTTTATGATGTTGTTGAGCATGCTCTTAAATGCTGTAGTCTTCTGGACTTTGTTCCCACATTTAAAGTTGCCAGTCACTGCCTACTTTGCATTTTCTGCTATTTATTTGTACCATTTTGTTTTATTAGCATTTGGGCTGGACAATAATTCAATATCAATATGTATCGCAATGTTTTTTTTTTTTCAATAACGGTGATATGATTTTTAAAACACATTTTCGATATACATTACCAGTTTACCATACATTGATTTATTTGTGGCGTTTGACTTCGTTGAATAAACATGAGCACTGCACGTTTCAAAATCAAAACGCGTCGCGGGTGTTTTATATGAATGAATCTCTGAAGGGAACTGACTGTCTTCATAAACGTTTAGATGGACATTTATCTGATAAAGTTAGACGATCATGAGCGGAGCTGCTTTGTGTCAGCCATTAATGGAGGAAAACCTAGTTCCAACCGCATCCCAGCGCCTCCTTGTGGCAGACAAATCAGGCCTTTTCAACATAATATAAAAACCCATTTCAGCAACAGCTTTTTGGTTGCTCTATTTTGTTTGTATGAAGCAACTCGGAGCAGGTTGCCTACTCGGTTATCCTGGTTAATGCAGTTTCAATCTTATAAAGAAATAATCAGCCTACACTACTGCAAAGGTTTCAAGAGTTTTAATGTTTCTAAAGAATTCTCTTTGCTCACCAAGCCTGCATTTATTTGACCAAATGCATGTAGCAAGAGAGTTACTATTTAAAATAATTGATTTCTATTTGAAATATTTTAAAATGTAATTTATTCCATTGATGGCAAAGCTGAATTTTCAGCATAATTACTCCAGTCTTCAGTGTCACATGATCCTTCAGCAATTATCCTAATATGCTGATTACAATTTTAAAACGTTGAGTACATTTTTCAGGATTATTTGATGAATGTAAAGTTCAGAAGAACAGAATTTATTTGAAATAAAAAGCTTTTGTAGCATTATACACCATACCATTCAAAAGCTCTTTTTAAAATTTATATTATAGAAATTATTACATTCATTTAGCAAGGATGTTTTAAATTGATCAAAATTGATGATAAAAGACATTTATAATGTTACAAAAATATGACGAAAACAGTTATTTTAAATAGTAAAAATATTTGAAAATTGTACCGTTTTTGCTGTATTTTGGATCAAATATAAATGCAGGCTTGGTGAGCAGAAGGAGAATTCTTTAAAAAACATAAAAAAACTTACTGTTCAAAAACTTTTGACTGGTATGATAGCCTATAGTTTGAAGTTAAAAATATTAATAATTAATAAGGTGAGTCTGAGATGTGTATTTGACAGTGATTTCACATTTCTTGTTTGCATGAAGGCTAAATACCTATAAAAGGTGAACATTTATTTATTTGTGTCATTTTTTCCCCCTAAAATATTATATTGTTTTATAGGAGTAGGTTTCATAGAGTTGGCAAATTAATTTTTCATAAGTTTGTCGGTACAGACATCTGTTGTGGTGTTTTTTGAGGTCTTTTTTAATGTGTTCATAGCGATATCCCGAATTATATAGTTATCGACCGAAATTAAGAATAATCGTGATACAAATTTTGGGCCATATCGTCCAGCCCTAATTAGAATATTTAAATTTAATTAATTCCTTTTTTTTTTTTTTTTTGTCAAAATAATGAGAGTTTGGTTAATAAACCTTCTGCTGCAGTCCATGAAAAAAGGGTGCTTATGTCCTTGAAAGCCCTGGTATTCATGTGAAGTTCTGTACAAAATCTGATAAGTCAAGTAAAAGAAAAAAAGCAAAGCTGTTTGAACGTATAAGAAATAAGCAGCAAAAGCTGTGAATAACCGATCATACATCCTCTCTCTTCTCTCTCGCCTCTCTCTCTCTCTCTCTCTGCTGATTCCTTATAATTCCTATCTTGATCTTGAAGCTGAAACTTGAAGATCGATCCATTGTGCCTAGAGACTTTGTCCGGAGAATGAATTCAAATGTAAGTTGTTTTTTTGTTACTTGTACTTAAAGACAAAACAATGTACAGGGCAATAGAGAAAAAAAACTCCCTCAAAGAATTAGACGCTACTTGAATGAAACTGCTAAATGAAGCTAGTAATTAAAAATGAATAGAAACTTCTGAAAAGGCCTGGTATGTAGGAAGGATTGTAGCATAGAATTCTTAAAATGTTTTTGCAGACACTGTGTAATCTTTTTGATGACAGTATCAAGAAGCTTAAATCTGTGGTTAATTATTTGTTCTCTGGAATTCACAGGAGATAAAACAGTGTGGCATGTGGACTAACATAAACACGAATGTGCAGTGAAACTTGTAGGGACCAACTGTGCTCTATATCCTGTAAATAGCAAAGACCTGCAGCATGTCTGGGTGAGTTCTCTGGGGAAATTTTCAGCTGACATATAGTGTGGTTGGTATTATGGACTCTGTGTGTATTGTGTGTGTGGGTATTGTGTGTGTGTGTGTATATATATATATTTATATATATAATATATATATATTGTATATATATATATATATATATATATATCTATATATATATATATACAGTACCTTGCGAAAGTTCAGACCCCTTTTTTTTTTTTTTTTACATTTTTGTTGCTGCCTTAGGATAAACTGCTTTAAATTACTTTTTTCCCACATCAATCTACACTACATACACCATACTGACAAAGCAAAAACAGAATTGTCACAACTTTTGTAAATGTATTAAAAATAAAAAAAAAACTGAAATAAGTACATTGCAAATAACTAAATATTTAGCTGAAGCACCTTAACAGCCTCAAGTCTTTTTTTTTGTTTGATGCGACAAGCTTTACTCATCATCATTTGGCAATTATCTGCCATTCTTCACCTCACCTGTTCACCTCTCAAGCTCTGTCAGGTTGGATGGGGGGCAGATGCACATTTTCAGGTTTCTCCAGAAATATTTTATTGGGTTCAACTCAGGCTCTGGCTGGGCCACTCAAGGACATTCACACAGTTGTCTATAAGCCACTCTTGCTGTGCTTAGGGTCATTGTCCTGTTGGAAGGGGAACCTTCTCCCCAGTCTGAGGTTCTGAACGCTCTGGACTGGGTTTTCATTAAGGCTATCTCTATATTTTGCTGCACTGAGTGTTCCTTCTACTCTGACGAGTCCCTCAGCCCCAAAAACAGCCCCACAGCATGAGGCTGCAACCACCACACTTTACTGCTGGGATGGTACTCTGCAGGTGATGAGAGGAGCTGGTTTCCTTCAAACATGATGCATGGAACTGAGGTTCAACAGACCATATAATCTTGTTTCTCACATTCTGAGGGTCCTTTAGGTGCTTTTTTCAAATTCCAAGTTTGTTTTCATGTGTGTTCACTGAGGAGAGGATTGAGTCTTGCCACACCGCCATAAAGACTGGATTGGAGTGTTGCAGCGATGTTTGTCCTTCTGTAGATTTCTCCTATCTCCACATATGAACATGGAGCTCAACTAGAGTGACCATCAAGATCTTGGTCACCACTCTAACCAAAGCCATTCTCCATCAGAGAAGGCCAGGAGGCCAGCTCTAGGAAGAGTCTTGGTTGTTTAAAACTTCTTCCATTAAGGGTAACGGAGTCTACATGCTTCTGTGAACCTTCAATGGAGCAGAATTTTTTCTGAACTCTTTCCCAGATGTGTGGCTTGACGCAAACCTGTTTCTGAGCTCTACAGGCAGTTCTTTTGACTTCAGTGCTTGGTTTCTGCTCTGATATGTATTATCAACTGTTCGACCTTTTATTAAGATGTGTGTGCCTTCCAAAGCATACCCATTCAATTGAATTTGCCACAAGTTAACTTCACTTGAAGTGTAGTAACATCTACAATAAAAATGAATGCTCCTGAGCTAAATTTCAACGGTCCCAGATAAGGGTATGAATACTTATGTATAATGTGTTTTTCGGGTAATTATGGTGTATGGAGTGTAGATTGTTGTGGAAAAAAAACTAATTTAAAGCAGTTTAACATAAGGCAGCAACAAAACAAAATGTGAAAAAATTAAGGGGTATGAATACATTCGCAAGGCATTGTGTGTGTATGTATATAATATATATATATATATATATATATATATATATATATATACTCAATGTATCGACGTTACTAGAAGTAAATTAATATTAGCATATGGCACATACCCCATGACATGCAGGGGGAAAAAAGCCGTTCATTTATAGATTGAGATTATAATTATTATTATTAAAAAAACTATAAAGAAGGCAGAAATTAACATTGAAAAAAACGGGACTTTATGAATTTATAAATGTGCACTACAGTATGAACTAAATACAAATTTACTTTAGTTTCTGTTTTCAAATTGAATGGTTTTCACATATAAACATGCATCGAGAGTGTTTTACATGGTAAAAACGGAAAGCTCGAGTTTGCTGCATGTGGGCATCGGCATCGCACGTAGAGAAAACAGACCTACTGGTTCTCGTCATCATTGCGCATGCGCCGTTGAGATACGGACTTACCATTTGTGATGTGTCTGAATTTGTTGTATCATGGTTTGATGTAAATAAAAGCCTAATGTAATCATATCTACTTATAGGGCTGCACGAATATGACAAAAAAGCATACTTGTCCATTCTTCCCTGACCACTTGTATTGTGCTTCCTTCCGATGCTCACCCTTCCCTTGATCTGGTTTGATAGCTTTATCCATGTTTTGCAGCTAATGCCTGCCATTATTTTTATATGAACATCACCCACGCGTTTCCAACACTCTTCTTGCAACCCTTTATTGCTTATCTATCAGCATTCCGCATCACCATGTCAGCTATACAATTGGTTTGGTTATTCTTAACAAAAAACCTAAAAAACATGCACATGGTTTATACTGTTCTCCTAAAAACTCAAATTTAAACAATGAAACAAAAACCGTACAGCTACGTAGAAAGAAAAAAAAAACATGCAGAATAATGTTAGTGGACTTTTTTTTTTTTGTAATTGCGCCTTTGAATGATTATGTAATTGTGGCATCCATAATTGTAATCGCAATTAGAAATTCGATTAATTGTGCAGCCCTATATACTTATGTAATTTGGATTAAGCCGCTCAATTCATATGGATTCATTTTACAATGCCTTTATGACCTTTTTGGACGTTTTTGGTTACCTAACTTAAGTGGAGGGACCACAGAAACTACTAGGTCATGTAAAAGAGCAGAGTATGCCTTTAAATGGGCATTCAAAAGATGTAACACAGTCCTTGTGGGTTTTGGAATGACATTGAGGGTGAGTAAATGTTTACAGAATTTGTTGGGTAAATTAAACCTTTATCAAACTTTCCCTTTTGGTATCTTCATTTTTAAATCCCCATATAGTTCAGTCCCTGAAATACGGGGATCTCAATGTGGCTCCTTGTGCAAGGATATGAGTAAGGCGGATAGCGATGGAACGGCCGACATTGTTGCAGACTATAGTCAAAAACCAAAGGTGGTGGGTCTACCTGTTTGGTTCTTGGACCTTCGCTGGCCTCTGCGTACTTGGCGCGTCAATTGGCCTTGATGAAGGAGGTCCAACGTTCTGGAACATAGTGCCAGATGATTGGTCGGAACTCGGTAAACCTCTTCTGATAAATGCTTAGCCAGATATGGCCTTAAGATAAGACCAGTGAATAAGCAACGATTTTTATTACCTGATGTTAAGATAACATGGGCCGGTTCTTAATGGGGGTTTGTGTTCCCAGTTCTGGTTGCCCCAATTAATGCAGCCTGGATATGAAAGACTGTAATGCGTTAGGAGCTCACTCAAGTACTGAGGGGCTAAACCATTCAGGACTAAGTAATCAGCAAGACATATGATGTTTAATTGGGAGCCGATGCAGTGCTGACAGAACCGGATCATACTTCCTGGTTCTAATAAGAACTCTAGCTGCTGCATTTTAGACCAGCTGGAGTTTGTTTTTTAAGCACACAAAGCAACCACCAGTTCATGCATTGTATAGCATAGCCTTGAGTCAAATGCATGCATTAAACATTTCCTGGACAGCATGGACATTGAACGAGCACATTATGTAATCAAGGGGCCAAACACACCGAGATGGTCCTCACCTGCGAACACAAGATCCAGGGGCGAGGTTGATCCAAATGCCCTCCACCTACATATACAAAAACTACCCGTCATCCATCCCCTTGATCCCCCTTTTTAAACCCACAATTTCCACCCTAAACCTACCATCTCCACCCCCTAGATGTGGATCCAACCCCGCCCCCTGGATCTTTGTTCTGCAGTGAGGGGCTACTGAAACAAACTGTAAAGATCACAGTTGGAGAATTTCAGATGTAAGCTGGCTTTTGGGGTCAAGTCTTCAAACTACGATCAGACGCTACCTTCATAACCACAACTTGTTTGAGAGAGTTGCCATAAAAATTCTTTGCTGTCATCAAAGAACAAACTCAAGCACCTAGATAGCCATGCAAAAAAGTACCTCATCCCCATTTTGAAGTGTGTTTTTTAAATCTGTGATTTTGTGGGGACTTTATTTTTTCTAAAGTTCTTGGACAACATATTAGGATCATGGACCGGGTTACTCCATCACCATTAAGCCCTTGAAAAATGCATTTAACCTCATTTACTGTAGGGCGACTGAAACTGTAATGAATATACTCTATTTCATTCTAGATAAAAGTGTCTTAAAATTGGTGACTAACAATTAACTATGTATTTGTGTTTTGTACATATCTGCAGTCTTTTATGTATGGTGACTACGTTGTATATGACTTCTGGCTTGGAAAGGTGTACGATCTCAGCATCCAAATCGTTGTGAAGCTTTCCAATGGTGCACGGTAATGTGATCACACTTTTTTTTCTTCATGTTACTGTTGGTCATGCAGTATGTACATGTATGAAACATATTAAACATGTAATATCCTGTTCAAGTGCACCTGAGTAGCAGAGAAAAAAAGAATGCAACATAATTTGATAGGATTGATTGAATAGGATATGATGTGTTTTGTTACAACAATACAGAACAATTTATTTTTTCACTGTAGATGCTCTATGAGTGAGGAAGACGGCGCAAAACTCTACGATATTTACCCTCACATCAGTGATGTGGTAGGTGCTCAATGTTTGTGTTCTTGTTTGCATTATCAGTTACGGGATCTTGTTTGCTCTCATATAATGTTCATTTCGGCTTAGCAGAATGGCATAAATTACATTTCACAGTTGTATCCTTACCTGTTAGAAAGTAATTTGATTATTCCCATTTGCATATAGGTTATTCCTGAAAGACACTGACTTCTCTGAATGAGTGCCCGTGTTCTTACCCCTGCCAGATTAATATTACCCCCCAGCACCAACCCCCACCCCCAATATTGCTAGGTTTAGGAGGGTTTGAGATTAGGCAATCAAGTAGCTGCTTTAATGAGGGAGGTAATAATTTGGCAGGGGATTCAATTCAGTTCAATTCAAATTTATTTGTATAGCGCCTTTTCACAGTACACATTGTTTCAAAGTAGCTTTACAGAAAATGCATGCGTTTACATTACAAAGCACAATTTGTACATGTGAGTCAAACAGATGAAGCCCAATAGAATAGGAGCGCGATAATTCTCACTCTATACTTTTTTGGTAAAATATTTCTTAGACATTAAACAGGGGTTCAAATTCTACAAATAACACAAGTTGTTGTATTTTGATGAGAGCAACAACAGTAAGAGTTAATGGATGTGCCAGTTAACATATAGTCTGTGCTTTTGTTGTGTTTATAATATTTAGTTCTATTTACATTTTTTTTTAAAGGGGTCATATGATGTTGCAAAAAAATAACATTATTGGGTAATGGAAATGTGTGTTATGCGGTTTTTAAGGTAAGGTTAAAAAAAAAAAACATTAATTTCCACATACATTATTGTACATTATATGTACATTATTGTTTCTCCTCTATGCCCTGCCTTTCTGAAACGCGTCGATTTTTACAAAGCTCATCGGTCTGAAAAGCGAGGTGTGCTCTGATTGGCCAGCTATCCAGTGCGTTGTGATTGGCCAAACACCTCAACCATGTGACGGAAATGTTACGCCCCTTACCATTAGGGGCTGGGAATCGCAGGGTACCTCACTTATATGTGTTAATCACGATACAGAGGCCACTATACGATACATATCACGATACAGCGATTCTGCGATAATCGATATATTGCTAGACAATCCTATAGCGATACATCACGATATCTGTCAAACTATGAAAACAAAATGGCCGTGAAAAGGTTAAGTGCAAGTTTTCTCTTTATTCAAGTCCAAACTGTTAGAACACAGCACAAACGTTCTGTAAATCAAATTAACATGCTAAGTAAAGTAATCAGTTTATTCTTGGACTTATTAAAAGCTTACACTTTTCTTTGTGTGTAAACCAACACATTTAACTGCTTATATATAAACCTATATATAAACCTGGTACATTTAAAAATTTACCTGGAGTGTTTTCTCAACCTTTCCTCTCCTCTCATCATAAAAACAGAACCCTGCACAGTGCACATGACATGCAGGGGGAAAAAAGCCATTCACATCGCGTCTTTTGCGCGCTCAGTTTCGCTATTTCAAATGTAGACACGCGGCAAGCACACACACTGCACACTTCTGCGCCGCATTATGGCTCTGACTAGGTTTTGTTTCATCGTCCATGCCATAGGTGCAGATTTATGTTTCTGCCGGTCGGTGCCCACTGCATAACGCGCACTTGTAATATCTGAGAGAGAGAGAAAGCATCCAGTTTTGTTGACATAAAACTAGACGCGCCGGTGGCACTCTCTAACTCATATAGTTAGTGAGGGAAATCCACCTGCGATCCGAGCGGAGAGGTTAGGCTACTCATGGACTGAATAAGCGCTCTGCAATAATAACATGATCGGTGCCTATGGTGCGTGGGCTAATAGCTGTTCCGGGGCAGTTTTTTAGTTCTCATTTCCATAAACATATATAGCAGTAGAGCTAATACAGTGGCTGGAAATCGGTTTATCCTTCGGTTCCTCGTGCTTCCCCATCTTCATAGAGAACGCGGTTCATGGTTGCTTCAGAGCGCTTTGGAAAGAAGGTGGAAATGGCGCGGCCGTGTTTTTAGACACTGGGAGCAGGGAAATCTATATAGTAATAATTAAAATATCAATATTTGGCGCCAAATATCGATTTTCGTATTGCATGGAGAAGGACAACAATATATCGATATGGCGATATATTGTTGTCCTTCTCCTTCTCCCACCCCTACTTACCATACTGTGATGCCCTGTCCGGCCGGAGCGACGAGACAAAAATATTATAAAAACCCATTATAAACGAGGTATTTGTTGCATCCAGTGGGGACATAATTACGGATTATAATGACTTGTACTGTATTTTTATGCGTTGCATCGCGGCGCCCAAACATAAAACCATGTCTGCATTTGTGATTGGAGAAATGATAAACAACAAGCGCTAATCGACACTGCTCAAAACTCGCGTTTGAATCGTCAGTGGCAAATCCTTTAAACATAAAAAACTTACTTATAGTCTGTGAGTCAGAACAGCCAGCATAGTAGTCTACTCTCCCAGGATCAGGAAAAGTCCTCCATAAAATGAGCTGCACACATCAGAACATTTGGGTTGAACTGTTCTGAACAGTGTGGTAAATACAACATCTTAACCACTGAGTTCTAGTCGTTGTCCTCTTTTGGAAGGCCAAACAAAGTAGTTTCGCTTTCACAACGAAACACACAGCGGCGGGCTAGAGTGAGCGGGCTTGAGAACGGCACGGCCGGCGGGTTTGCGGCAACCACATGTGACGACCTCGGGCTGGACTCCTCTGAGACTTTAGTCTTTGCAACTTTACAGACCTTCTTTATGCACCAAGAGCTTGTAACACTTCAAAGAGAAAGGAAAAATTAAATCGCGTCATATGACCCCTTTGAAGTGGTTAAGCATAGCAGGGTGTTTTTTTGGTAATGTTTAATTTAAAAAAAGTTTTTGCACATAATGTACAGCATAGCCTACATCGACACATTTACTATACATTCACTATATATTAGTTTTTATAGCCTTTAAATTGCACATTGTTAGTAGGACAATATTGGCCAAGATGTAGTCTCAGCCTTAGACGTCACGCCCATGGACCTTTAGCTGAACGTCTGATGCATTGGGCAAACACAAAATTGGAAACACTTTTGGAGTTTTGAAGTTGTCATCGGATTGGTTGAATATACAGGATTTCCAGGAGACGTGCATGTTGAGTTCTTTAAAAGTTCCGCCTGGAAACAAAGATGCCATGACGCCAAACCCCCTCACGAAAGAAAAAAGCCGTAGTGTTTACAACTGTGACAACGAGCGCTTATCAGGATCAACTAAATGCTGGATTTTCAAAAGTATGTGAAATATTTAAAGTTAAATACGTCTTAAGAATTTTACACTGCAATCTGCAGTCTGTTGTTGTTGGAACATTTCCACGCCCCTAAACATGACGCGGCACAAAACGAAACGTGATTGGTTGCTCTATATGTCAGTCATATGGCCTCTTGGGTGGTCCTTGCCATTCAAAGCAGCCAAGGTTCCCAGACCTTCTGCCTGTCCGTCTGAAGGTCTGGCTACTCGAGACTAGGCAGGATCCAATAGATCAATTTTTTTTTTTTTTTTTTTTTAATTCTTTACTATTTAATAATGTTGGGAATTGATTCTGATTAATCAAAGAAATAGTAGGCAGATTAATCATTTATCAAAATAATCGTAAGTTGCAGGCCTAAACTATGTAGTAATATTAATTGTTTGATATCAAATTGTGTATAAAGTCATATTAGATTTTTGTCACTGATTATGCAGTTGTTTCACACAGCTTGTTGGATATGTCTCAGTCTGAAATGTTACTTTGCCTTTTACTCCAGGGTTTGTTCTTTGATGATGCCTATGGGTTCTATCCCGGTCAGGTTTTGATCGGGCCGTCAAAGGTTTTTGCTAATGTGCAATGGCTGTATGGTGTGAAGCCAGTTCTCAGTAAGAAAAGCAAGTTCAGAGTTGTTGTGGAGGAGGTAAGATGACAGTTTGACTCTCCAACTTAAACAAGAGTTCTGTAATTGGGAATATGTTGTGACTAGAGCAAATAACTAAACCAAACTAAGCTTTTGCTAAATGTCTTAACATGTTCTAATAATTTAAGTTTCTAGTTGTATATGTCTTTGTATATGTTTAATTACAGGTTCAGGTAGTGGAGCTAAAAGTGACGTGGATTACGAAAAGTTACTCTCCAAAGGGGTCAGACAGCGTCTTCCCACCACCATCAACCATCACACAGGAGAATCTTTGCAGGTAAAATCAGCTTTCTACAGTTTATCATTTTAATTATTTATAACTAAGACTGTCAATTGATTAAAAATGTACAGTCAAATGAAAAAATTAATCAAATTATTCAGATGCCAAAAAAGATTGGTACAAAGATAGATAAGACAGTAATCCAATCGGGGAACCTAAAAGTGCTTAGAGAGCAGTAGAGTAAAATCTGTTAAAAAGCTCACAGGATTCCAGGCAATGTTTGTATATATTTTTTCATTTCCATATTGAAATTATAAGTATAATATAAGTCAGTTGAGTAATGGGTTTAGGGGCTGTTCATACATTAATTTGCTTGTAGGTGTGAACCGGATCATAGTTGATCATTTGCACGTGTTTCTAAGTTTTGCCAGTTTAAACACTCAAGTGTTTTAAAGGGTTAGTTCACCCAAAAATGAAAAGTCGTTCATTAATACTAACCTCATGTCGTTTCAAACCCGTAAGACCTTCGTTCATCTTCGGAACACAAATTAAGATATTTTTGATGGAATCTGAGAGCTGTCTGACCCTGCATTGACAGCAATACAACTGAGTCACGCAGGATCTGTTTCCTACGTTGTTGTGATTTGACCTGAACGAAAACAGCGTATCCGGTGTGACGCAGCGGACACAGAACAGCATACGTTGTTTATGTCCAGCTGATACTCTCCAAAATTTATTTTTCTTTCTTTTGCGCACAAAAAGTATTCTCGTAGCTTCATAAAGTTACGGTTGAACCACTGATGTCAAATGGATTATTTTACCGATCTCCTTGCTACGTCTTTGGATTTGGGAACATTTCAGTTGCGTTGCTGTCTATGGAGTGTCAGAAAGCTCTCGGATTTCATCAACAATTTCTTAATTTGTGTTCTTAAGATGAACAAAGGTCTTACGGGTTTACGAGATATATTGGATCTGTGTATCAGGTGCATTTATATTGGATCTGTGCATCAGGTTTTAAAGGGACAGCACTCTATACAGTGGGTAAAGGAACGAATCACTCCCCCTTTAAAATAAACTAATTTTGTTGCTTTGCCCCCCCCTCCCCTCCCAGTCTGAAATGTATGGAGGGCCAATTACTCAAAAATTAAATCATTAAATTAAATGTTTGAAATTATATAAATAAATATTAACTGCATAATTAAATAATAAATACATAAATAAATAATTTTAGATAACTTCAGGGTTACGGTGGTCGGCACGTCCTTCAAAAATAGTGGATTGTTGGTTTCAACCTTGAGAGACTGGATTTCTTTGGTATTTCTAGTTTAGCGCGTTTTCTTGTTCTAGCATAAGATGAAGATATGGCTGAGGCCTGCGTAGGCCCTATAGTAAAAAGATCGTTAGTTGTTGACTGTTGCGGATGATAAAGTTGTCAATCAAGAATGTGAACATGACATAAGTTTAATAAAGTTAGAAAAGATCCAGGAGAGTGTTGGCGGTGAAATCAATGACTGGTTCAATGAATTAACTTTGGCTTAGGCGTGTGACAGAGTTTTTTACAATTAATTTTAAGAACATATGGTTGCAAAGGCAATTGCAAAAAATAAATAAATAAATATAAAAATGTAAACCTAATGTCTTTCTTTTTTTTTTTTTTTTTGTTTCTTTTTTTCTCCAGTTACTTTATCAATGAATTAATCTCCATTTTCTCTCCTTTGTCAATTTTTATTTTCGCCTAAATTGTGACGTTAGAAAATATCAAGACTTAAATAAAGGAAAATCTAAACGATTTTTCAGATTTTTAACTTTTTGTGTTCCTTGCAAATTTGCGCTGCTGGGTCTGTACCATGTGGGCAGGGGTGTGGCCGCGGACTGTTATACAAACGCTTAATGTAATGTAGCCTACTAAAACAGTAACATTGAAGGTCCAAATTCAGTACACACCTTAGTAAGAGAAGCATAATTTACAGACAAGCAGAATAGCCCAGAATATGTAAGCAATACATTGCACGTTAAGCGCATTAAGCACTCAAACGCTTAATGTGGCTTAATGGACAAAGACAGTGATATAAAAAGCCCAAATGCGGTATACAGTTTATTAATAAAATATATACTATGTACAGCAGATGAGCCAACAATATGAACGCAACATGCTGAATTGCACGTTAAGCTTTTCCCCCATATAAATAAACAAACGTGGCTTTATAGAAAACAGTGTTGTAAAAAGGCCAAATTCAGTATAAACATTGTGTATGTTGCAAACTATATACAGGCAAGCAGATATGCCCGGAATATGAACGCAATGTGCAAAGTCTCACATTAAGCATTTTCCTCCCATAAAAACCATTTTTGAAAAAATTTCACGTTAAGTGTTTGATTATATAATCAGCTGATACGAAGCACAGCATTCACAAAGAACAGCAGCTGAGCATAGAGTAAATGTTTATAAATTATTTGCATAAAAATTTGTTTTTACAGCAGGCTACATACCACAAATTGTGTAACTGGTCAGCAGCTGATCAGCCACTGTGAAATGAAGTCCCGTGCGCAAGTCTGGCAGCAGCCAGCAGCGACTGCCGCCGTGGAAAGTAACAGCTGAGCATAGCAGATGTTATAAATTACTACATGTATAATGTTTTTCAAATATAGCTTTTACAGTTCAAACATTACCTCAAACTGGTAGCTGATACAAACTGTGAAAAGTCGGTTTCAGCTGAGCATATAAATGAGTATAAAGTACAGTCCTGAGAAAACGCTTATTCACCGAAGATATATGTAGATGGATTTCCTTTTATAAATAAAGCTTCATGTATACATATATCTCCGGTGGCTATATGTGTGTGTATGGCAGATGTGTATAAACAGGGCAGTGTTTAGAGTTTTCTATGGGAGGAAATCGCTTAACGTTAAATTGCGCGTTGTGTTCATATTCTGGGCTCTTCGGCTTGTCACTAATAGCATGATTTTTTAGTAAGGTATGCCTATGCTTTGCTTGATATTTTAATTACTGTCTTAACGCATTAAGCGTTTTCAAATAATAGTTTTCTATGAGAGGAAAGCACTTAACGTGAGATTTTTCATCTCAAATAGATTTTGTAATGGGTTTAGGGGCTGTTCATACATTGCCTGTAACAGCTGGGGCTGCATATAAAAATCATTCCTTGATTCGCATTGTTCACTTGCTTATAGGTGTGAACCGGATCATTGTTGATCATTTGCATGTGTTTCTAAGTCTTGCCAGTTTAAACACTCAAGTGTTTAAACTGGCAAGTTCATATTCCGGTCACATCTGCTTCCCAGTAGCCAATATAGTATGCAACATTAATAAGGTGTATATCGAATTTGGCCTTTTTTATACCACTATCTTCTTCCATTAAGCCTGTGGGAGGAAAACTTTTAATGTGCAATTCAGCATGTTGCGTTCATTCTCATCTGCTTACCTGTACCTAGTAACCTATACTTTATTAACAAATTGTATAAATATATATACCGAATTTGGCACGTTCAGCATTTTCTTTATAGGCCTAATGGTTTTCAAAGGAGGACAAAACACATGAGTAGTTATAACATAGACTTTGTGTCAGATTGATGATTTATGACCCCCTGTCAGCGTTGATTGACAGGTTGTCATATGTCAAATGTGTACATGGTCTGATTTATGGCTATGTGACCCCTCTGTCACCCTGACTGCCATGACAGTGGGGTGTGTAAATCAAAAAGATCAAACCGGATGTTAGATCTGACTTTTGATGCATTTATGACTGGATTTATGATGGTTTTTATCTCTCACCTTTCCCATGGGGTTTTATGGCATTCCTTCCTGACCTGTTGCTCACTTCCAGTCTGGAGGTGTTTGGGTTCTTCCTGATTGTGGAATTATGGCTAAGCAAAGGGATCAATGTTTTGTTTGATCAGTACGGTATATGCTAATGCTAGACACCAACAGTGTGGCTACCGACCCGTCTACATCCACCTCTGAATAAGGAGATTGTCTGGACACATGCCTCCCATGTTTGTGTTTTAGGTCAACAACAAAACCTTGGACTCACTGAAGATAGGGATAATCGAGAAGCACAAACACAGAGCCCCAAGCTTCTCCCCCTATCCTGTATAATCCCTACCTCTCTGCTTCCAATATAGCATTAGTTCGATCCACCAAAAAAACTGTTTTATCATCTATAACTGCGCAAAATAAGTCACACATAATCTCGTTTGGGGGTTGAAAGAGATCCAAACACTTGTCCCTGTCAAACCCCTAAACGGTTCAGTTCTGCTTGATCCATAGGCTAAATGTTGATAGCTAAGACATCACTGTTTTGTTTGCAACAATACTGAAACGCTTTGGCAATACGAATGTACAAAATATTTATCATGCCAATAAAGCACCTCATGCAAAAAAAAAAAACTGAAACATAGAATTAAAGAATTCACCAAGACCATATTTCTATATGCGTCTGAAAAATATGTTATGTCCGGGCATGTTCTTTCTACGTCATCTGTATGCGTGTATGCTAACACCTCTGTAGGTTCAGAACAACCTAATCTGTAGGTTGAATAGGTAAATTTATGAGAAGGGTCTTAAGTTAAAAATTATTCAATCCACCAACTGTCCACCTCACCTATCCATTTACTTCTGATAGTGAAGGTGGTTGTGGGGTCTAACTGACAGCAGATAAGAGTATCCTATGTGTGCTTGTGTTAATGGTTTTACAACATTCATCTCATATAGATGTGCACAGTATCATGCTTTAGTTCAGTTCAGTTCATTTTATTTATAAAGCACAATAAAATAACAATGGTTGACCATTGTGCTGAACAATATTGTTTAAAAGACATCAAAGTACATAACATGATGTGACAAGACAAACAAATTTTAAATAAGCCCCAACATTTATAATAAGCCCTGCTTTAGACAATGAATCAACACTTTGGATGATTCTTCGGGCTCTCTCTCTCTCACACACACACACACACACACACACATTGAGTTTCCATGTTTTATGGACATTCCATAGACGTAATGGTTTTAAATTCCAGTAACAAACTTGTATTTCCCATCACCCACACCACCTACACCAACACCTACCCTTACAAAAACTTGTTACATAATATATGTGCATTTTAAATGATTGTCCACAAAACTCATTCTGCATGATTTATAAGCTTGTTTCCTCATGGGGACAAAAAAAATGTCCCCACAAGGTCAAGGATTTTGGATATTGCCATCTGCACCATAACGTAGGGTATACCAGAACCACACACACACACATACACATACACACAAATCTGAGTATACTCAATTTTAAGTATGCGCAAAATCGTATGTTGTTTTTACTTTTTGTTGTTATTTAAGAAATGTTTTCATTTTAATCCAACCCATAGATAGTATGCATACTGTAAAAGAACAAATATAAATTTTTACTTAAAACTTCTCAGTAAAATAATTACACCTACAATTTTAAACACATTGTGTGTCACTAAAGCAAGGCACACTGTCTATTGTCTTTAATTTCTTTAAAATAGCCTGATGACCAGCATTGTTTTTTTTTTCAGATCATTAATGTGGCCAAATGTTTTTCTCATATGAACAGAAATCTCTTTGGATGTGTTTGTGACAAACAAATAATTTTTACTTCAGAAAACTTTTTAAATGTATGACTGAACTTTTCTCATTTGACAGACCTATGTTTCAAATTATTTACCTGGCCTTTAACACTTTGTGTACATTTTCTTACCTAGAGCAGAAAACATACACTTTGACTATTTTGTAGGTATCATGTCATTTTTAAATGATTTACTAAAAGATTAAAAGCACCAGAATCTGGGATTTTCAACATGAAAAAGATGTACAAGCTAAGAATGTTTAAACTATTATCATCATTTCCTTTTGACCCTGATAAACTGGTAATGGATTTTCTATGCAAGTGACACAATATACAGTTCTTATACAGTACTATGTGTATAAATAGCTGTGCTAAAACATTTGAGTGTTTTTTGCATGCCAACAGATTTTCGCCAGGGACATGGCACATCTGAGAATCACAATGTTTTATTCATTACTTTAATTTTTTTTCTCTTACACCACTAGATTTAGTCATATTATCAAGATTTTGGATGGACGTTCACAATTTGTTTGTTGGACTGTGTATGCTTTTAAGTGAAGACATCTCTTTGTCATCTAATGAAGACTAACATTCAGAATAAAGTTACAGTTTTTCTTTCTCTTTGAGATATATTCTTTAGTGCAACTTTGTGTCTGTTCACAAAGTGCGATCACATGAAGCATCAACACAAAAATTAAGTCTAGCTGTTTTACCCTTAAAACTATTACAACTGAAAGCACATTCTTTAAAGTTTGAGCATGTTAAAGTTTATACGCTCTTGTAAAGAGTATAGATAAATTTCATCCATAACCTTTCGTGCATTCAAGAGACCAAATCACTAAGAAAGAGAGTCAAGCAAGAAAAGAAATGTTTATAATCCATATAGAATTCAGAAAATCTGTTTCATAAACAATTGTGAAAGTTTTTTAAATGCGGATTTGTAAATTATATTTTTATTACTCCACTAGATTTAGTCATCTTGTTCAGATAGCAGATGACACAATTCGCATTTCGTTTGTTTGGCTGTATTTGTTTTAAGACTCCTCCGCAAGTTCATGCTAATCTTTGCATGGGATAGAGAGCATGACGAGCACATACCTATTCATTTAAGGACATTTTTAAACATTTGACTGAACTTTTTATTATTTTGACAAACATCCATTTCAAATTATTGAAATTATCCACAGAATCTTTTTCTACACAACGACATTAAATATTAAAGAATGTTGTCCGTTACTATCGCCATCTTCTTTGACTCAAATAAAGCAACATCTCTGGTGTACGTAAGCATCTACAATGTGTGCATGTGCTAAACATATTTTGCTTCTCCATTTTCTGTCATATTTCAGGCGAGCATGTGACCAGTGACAATAAAGGGCTACAATAATAATAATAATATTTGTTAGATGTAATGCAAACACATTTGAGAACTATGATGTTCCACACTTTGTAAAGGTTATAGAAAAAAAAAAAATCAAACGATCTTTACATAGGAATTATCTTTGCACAAAATAAATTGACTAAAAATCATTGAATTACGAAATGCAGAAGTGTGTACGGGATTTGGCAAAAGAGAATTTTAGCTATAATGAGCACATGAGACAGAAATCCTTTCTTCTGTTCTATTGTGAATGTGTGAATTGTAAATAGTATTTTTCCACCAGAGATAATCGATGAGTCTGTTTACATTTTGTTTTTGCATAGTTTTCAGGTGATGAGTTCTTTCTGATTGTGCTCAAACATGCAGTGCATGTTCATAGGAATTTATGAACAACTACAGCATAGAAAATAATGCCACTACATCTAGACCTCTTGTTCATATAGCTGATGACAATGTTCACATTTTATTTGTCGTATTCGTTTCTTTCAACATTTCCACTTGACATTAAAGAGTAGGCCTATGTGTACTCCCCTTCTGTCATAAGCATAAGCATCTACCGTGTGCTAAGATTTTTGGCGGATTTGCTAGAGGGACTATGTCACCTTGTTGTAATGTGATTACGGTTAAGAAGCATAACATTACACTACATGCCCTTGAAAAGGTTATAGACATACTCTTTTTTTACAGGAAATGTGTTTGCACAACAGAAATATGTATCCGTATAACAAATACCTAATACTGAAATCCTCTCTCCTAAACTATTGTGAAAGCTTTTAATGTTGATTTTGAATGTCCGCCCCACTAGCTGTGCATCTTTTTCATTGTTTTTGTACAGTTTTTAGATGAGGACTATTCTCAGAGTTTGGTCAAACACGCCTGCGAGTGTTCGCAGGAACACATGAACAAAAATATAGTATAAGATAATTAAAGGAAAGTCCTTCAAGAGATTGTTTAAACTGAGATTGTGATGTACTGTAGAGCTTTTTTCTGGTCTGTCTATGATCCTGTCTAACTGTGTCACAAAGACGCATAATAGCCCCTATACCTCAACTTGAAAATGAGTCTTGCCATTTTCTGTTATGACTGTTACACTTAAAGGGATAGTTCATCCAAAAATGAAAATTTGATGTTTATCTGCTTACCCCCATGGCATCCAAGATGTAGGTGAATTTGTTTCTTCAGTAGAACACATATGATGATTTTTAAGTCCAGCCGTTGCAGTCTATTGGTCGTATAATGCATTGCAATGGTAACAAAATCTATGAGAGTCAAAAAAACATGCACAGACAAATCCAAGTTAAACCCTGCGGCTCGTGATGACACATTAATGTCCTAAACACGAAATGATCGGTTTGTGCGAGAAACCGAACAGTATTTATTTATATAATTTTTTACCTCTAATCCACCACTATGTCCAACTTCCTTCAGCGCGCGCACGGCATCCGGTGCGTGAGGTGTGTACTCGCTCTGGCATAGTTTACGTAGCGCGGGAAGTGTATCTCTCTGCGCGTATACATCACTCATGTTTACACAGTGTACACGTCATTGGAGGTACGACGGCTAATCAAAATGGTAATTACTTGAGCTTATCCGGATTGTTCAAACCGAATTAAAACTAAAAGATTACGGTCTCTCGTGCAAACTCATTCGGGAGTGGGGACTTTCCACGTATTCCCAACTTCTGAGACTGCTCGCCTGAAGTTATGGTTGATTGCTCTTCGGCTGGATATCAACACCCATTAACGTAAACTACGCCAGACTGCGTACACACCTCACGCATCGGATGCCGTGCACGCGCTCAAAGACATAGTGGTGTATTAGAGGTAAAAAAAATACTGTTCGGTTTCTGGCACAAACTGATCGTTTCGTGTCTTAGGACATCAGTGTGTCGTCATGAGCAGCAGGGTTTAATTTGGATTTGTCTGTGCATGTTTTGTTTACTCTCATAGATTTTGTTACGATTGCCATGCATTATAAGACTGACAGACTGCACGGTTTGACTTAAAAATTCATAATTGGTGTTCTACGGAAGTAAACAAATCCCTACGTCTTGATGCCCTGGGGTCTAAGCAATAAACCTAAAATTTTCTTGTTGGATGAACGATCCCTTAAAAACAAAACCCGGCTATTACCTGTAACGTTAGACATTAAAAGTCAAGGAAGTCACAGACACTATTTCCTTTGGCTCAGTCTCTAAACATCACACCAGTAAATAAATCACAGATTAATGTAGTTATTCATTGAAAGGGCATTTTATATGGTTTTAGTCTATTTTAGACTGTCTGCACCAGGGGTTGGCCCAAACTTGGTCCGGGAGGCCGATTCCTGCAGAGTTTAGCTCCAATTGCCTCAACACACCTGCCAGGAAGGGTATAGTAATCCTGAAGATCTTGATTTCTGGTTCAGGTGTGTTTAATTGTGGTTGGGGCTAAACTCTTCAGGACATCGGCCCTCCAGGACCGAGCTTGGGCACCCCTGGTCTGCACCAACACACAGACACATGTTTTAGGTATTCATCTGACCAAAAGGTTTGATCCGGAAAACACACACGACTGCAACTGCGTGTTGTCATGAGTGTCTTCATAATTGAGTGTCTTCATAATCTACTTTTATTAAAACAACACAGCATGAAGTTACTGTATTCAAAAGCACAGTCCCCTGAAATGTTGTAGTATATCTTTATTTTTTTCTAAATATCTAAACATCTGCATTTAGCTTAAATATTAGTTAAGTGTTTACAAAGCTGTCACGCCTGATGTTTATATTTTTAAGAACATTTGATATAGTTTATCGTTTTGAATTTTATAACATATATTTCACCAAACCTAAAGGGCTGAAAAATAGGTTTAGCATCAGTCCACATTTCAGCTGTTAGCCAGAAAATGCAAGTGAGCTGAGATTTCATTACTGAGATAATCTACTTTGGCTATCTATTTTTTTTAGATAGCCAAATCCCGTACACACTTCTGCATTTCGTAATTTTTTATTCATTTTCATAAGATTTTTAGTCAATTTGTTTTGTGCAAAGATAATTCCTATGTAAAGATTGTTTGATTTTTTTTTTTTTCTATAACCTTTACAAAGTGTGGAAGATCATAGTTCTCAAATGTGTTTGCATTACATCTAACAAATATGACAGAAATGGAGAAACAAAAGATGTTTAGCACATGCACACATTGTAGATGCTTACGTACACCAGATATGTTGCTTTATTTGAGTCAAAGAAGATGGCGATAGTAACCGATAACATTCTTTAATGTTTAATGTCGTTGTGTTGAAAAAGATTTTGTGGATAAACACCTCAAAAACACCTTTAAGAAATAATTTGAAATGGAGGTTTGTCAAAATAATAAAAAGTTCAGTCAAATGTTTAAAAATGTCCTTAAATGAATAGGTATGTGCTCGTCATGCTCTCTATCCCATGCAAAGATTAGCATGAACTTGCGGAGGAGTCTTAAAACAAATACAGCCAAACAAACGAAATGTGAATTGTGTCATCTGCTATCTGAACAAGATGACTAAATCTAGTGGAGTAATAAAAATATCATTTACAAATCCGCATTTAAAAAACTTTCACAATTGTTTATGAAACAGATTTTCTGAATTCTATATGCATTATAAACATTTCTTTTCTTGCTTGACTCTCTTTCTTAGTGATTTGGTCTCTTGAATGCACGAAAGGTTATGGATGAAATTTATCTATACTCTTTACAAGAGCGTAGAAACTTTAACATGCTCAAACTTTAAAGAATGTGTTTTCAGTTGTAATAGTTTTAAGGGTAAAACAGCTAGACTTAATTTTTGTGTTGATGCTTCATGTGATCGCACTTTGTGGACAGACACAAAGTTGCACTAAAAGAAATATCTCAAAGAGAAAAACTGTAACTTGGTTTCTTAATTTTAATTTATTCCTATTATGATGACAAAGAGATGTCTTCACCTAAAAACATACACAGTCCAACAAACAAATTGTGAACGGCCATCCGAAATCTTGATAATATGACTAAATCTAGTGGTGTAAGAGAAAAATTTGAGTAATGTACAAAACATTGTGATTCTTAGATGTGCCATGTCCCTGGTGAAAATCTGTTGGCATGCAAAAAACACTCAAATGTTTTAGCACAGCTATTTATACACATAGTACTGTATAAGAACTGTATATTGTGTCACTTGCATAGAAAATCCATTACCAGTTTATCAGGGTCAAAAGGAAATGATGATAACAGTTGAAACATCCTTAGCTTGTACATCTCTTTCATGTTGAAAATCACAGATTCTGGTGCGTTTAATCTTTTAGCGAATCATTTAAAAATGACATGATACCTACAAAATAGTCAAATAGTCAAAGTGTATGTTTTCTGTTTTAGGTAAGAAAATGTACACAAAGTGTTAAAGGCCAGGTAAATAATTTAAACGTAGGTCTGTCAAATGAGAAAAGTTTCCGTCATACAGTTAAAAGTTTCTGAAGTAAAAATTATTTGTTGTGTCACAACACATTCCAAAGAGTTGTTCTACTCATGTGAGAAAAGCACTTGGGTACATTAATGATCTAAAGAAACAATGCTGATCATCAGGATATTTTAAAGAAATTAAAGACAATAGACAGTGTGCCTTGCTTTAGTGACACACAATGTGTTTAAAATTGTAGGTGTAATTATTTTACTGAGAAGTCTTAAGCAAAATGTATATTTGTTCTTTTACAGTACACATACTATCTACAGGCTAGATTAAAATGAAAACATTTCTTAAATAACAACAAAAAGTAAAAACAACCATACAATTTTGCTCATACTTAAAATTGAGTATACTCAGATTTGTGTGTGTATGTGCGCGTGTGTGGTTCAGGTATACCCTACGTTATGGGACAAAGATGGCAATATCCAAACGCCTGAAACCTTGTGGGTCACTTTTTTTTTTGTCCCCATGAGGAAACAAGCTTATAAATCATACAGAATGAAGTTTTTTGAAAATCTTAAAATGCACATATTTTCTGTAACAAGTTTTCTGTAAGGGGTAGGTTTATGTGTAAGGTTGGTGTAGGGTGATGGAAAATACAGTTTGTACTGGATAAAAACCATTACGTCTACGCAATGTCCCATAAACTGAAACCCCATGTGGTGTGTGGGTGGGTGGTGTGTATTGGTGTTGTTTGTGTGTGTGTGTGTGTGAGAGAGAGAGAGCCCGAAGAATCATCCAAAGTGGGGGGGGGTGGGGGGGTTTTTATCATTGTCTAAAGCAGGGCTTATTTAAAATGTTGGGGCTTATTTAAAATTTGTTTGTCTTGTCACATCATGTTATGTACTTTGATTTCTTTTAAACAGTATTGTTCAGCACAATGGTCAATCATTGTTGTTTTATTGTGCTTTATAAATAAAATGAACTGAACTGAACTAAAGCATGATTCTGTGCACATAATATGAGGTGGATTTTGTAAAGCCATTAACACAAGCACATAGAGGATACTCGCATCCACTGCCAGTTAGACACCTTCACTGTTAGAAGGAAATTGATAGGGACGGTGGGCAGGGAAGTTGAATAATTTTTAACTTAAGACTCCTTCTCATAAGTTTATCTATTCAACCTACAGATTAGGTTGTTCTGATCCTACAGAGGTGTTAGCATAGACACATACAGATGACGTAGAAAGAACATGCCCGGACATGACATATTTTTCAGACGCATATAGAAATATGGTCTTGGTGAATTCTTTAATTCTGTGTTTCAGTTTTTTTTTTTTTTTTTTTTTTTTGCTAGTGTCTATTGCAATGAGAATATTTTGTACATTCGTATTGCCAAAGCATTTCAGTATTGTTGCAAACAATCAAAACAGTGATGTCTTAGCTATCAACATTTAGCCTATAGATCAAGCAGAACTGAACCGTTTAGGGGTTTGACAGGGACACGTGTTTGGATCTCTTTCAACCCCCAAACAAAGCACATTCCCATTAACAATCATATTAAAACATTATATCGAACACCGACTACATCACGGTAGGAAACAGATAGGGGAGAAGCTTTGGGCTCTGGTGTCTAGAGACCAATCCACCAAAGGTGTTGACCTAAAACACAAACATGGGAGGCATGTGTCCAGACAACCTCCTTATTCAGAGGTGGATGTAGACGGGTCGGTAGCCACACTGTTGGTGTCTAGCATTAACATATACTGTACTGATCAAACAAAACATTGATCCTGTCAAGGTGATCCATTTTTTCCACAATCAGGAAGAACCCAAACACCTCCAGACAGGAAGTGAGCAACAGGTCAGGAAGGAATGCCATAAAACCCCATGGCACAGGTGAGAGATAAAAACGTCATAAATGCATCAAAAGTCAGATCTAACATCCGGTTTGATCTTTTTGATTTACACACCCCACTGTCATGGCAGTCAGGGTGACAGAGGGGTCACATAGCCATAAATCAGACCATGTACACATTTGACATATGACAACCTGTCAATCAACGCTGACAGGGCGTCATAAATCATCAATCTGACACAAAGTCTGTTATAACTACTCACGTGCAATTTAGCACATTAATTTCTTTAATATTCTGGGCTATTCTGCTTGTCTGTAAATAGTATGATTTATTACAGTTTTTCTGAATTGCTAAAACACTAAACCACAATCTCTGAACCAGATTCTCACTAGCTTAAACCAATTTGTCAAATAAAGCAGTCATTCTGCTAAACCTTAAACACGTTCAGGCAGTTAGGTCCTATTTGCAAATCGCATGCACTCTTTTAGCAAAACTCTAAACACATTCTCATTCACTTAAACACTTATCACACTGTGATGCATTTGTGCTGGAAAATGCTAAACACAAGCGGCAAAAGTTAAACACAACTAAAGTACAGTTATCATCGTTTACACACAACGATTCAAAATTGTTCACACTTGTTTCTAATGATGTGATCAAGCCAACTGTACAAAATATGAGCCAGTTCAGAGTGCACAAGTGGCACTCTGAGAAGGAGAGGAGGAAGAGTACATGTAAGAAGTGGAGGATGAGAAGGAAGAGGATGAGGAGAGAAAGAGTAAGGCTTAGAGAGTGTTATCAAGGATTGATCTGTCAGACTAGAGGGTTTTTTCTCTTTGTCTAGCAAAAAAGACAGCATTACTTGTTATGTGGACAAAGTCCTCAGGCTGGACTCAAGCACAAAGACATGATGCTGAGACAGGATGAATCTCTCATTGACCCTGATTTTACAACTTACAGTATTTGAGTGTACTCTAATATGCTATTTATTTAGAGTTTTATTTGACCTTTGTAGTTGGACTGCATTATTTTTGTAGTATCCAAGTGCTGAATATATACAAAAATTCAGTACTATTCAATATTCAGCACTTGGATTCTTGCCGTATCAGTTTTGGCCTATACAATATATTCACCTTACTGATTTGCAATTACTATACTTTTTTTTTTTTACAGAATTGCAAAATTGTTTACTCAATACAATATACTTTTTTCTGTAATGTTCTGGATGCGGTGTTATCCATTTCTCTGTAGTGTCTAATGAATGCTCTGTAGTGTTTATTTTATTGACTCATGTGGCCATAGCTCATGATGCGAAAACAAGAAAAAGGCGCCTAAACTAGAAAGACCAAAGAAACCCAGTTTGAAAGTTGACGCCCACTATTGTTGAGTGACGTGTCGACAACTGTAACCCTGAAAATGAAATGTGGCAGTACTAAATAAATAAATCTCTTTTTTTTTTATGCGTTGAAATTATTTCTTATACTCTTTGATTTATTTATATTTTACATTTTTAAGCTGCATTATGTAACTTTTTTTTTGGTTAAAAATTATCCAAAATCAATATTTGAGCAAGTACATAACCAGCCAGTGTTCAAAACTATCGCCTTACCTTAGCCCTACAAAAAAAAAGATTCCAACAGGTAGCTTATACTAATGTTTTCTACTTTGAGTGGTATGGGTAGGTTTTTGCGGGAAATTCGAGCATGGCACTGCATCATTACGTCACATCTGTAAACATAAAGAAGTTGTCCCTGCTACTAGGCTATCGCATGTGAGGATCCTGCAGGTGGAGGATCGTTTATAGTCTTTTCTCACAGCAGCTGGAATAATTTAATTTATTTTTGATGGCGGATTGTAATCCAGAAATGATTATGTGTTTATGAAACACATGTGAATGAAATTAAATTATATTCCAGTTATAAATGTGCTTCTGATTACAGATAGCCTGGGATTACAAAGATTTGTATTTTAAAGAAAACCAGTTCGAAGGGAGCATAATTTACTTTTTGGGTTAAAAAATTTCTTAATATGAAATTCGAATGGTATGACAATTAGATTAGACTGGGCAGAAATTGAAATCTACATGCTAATACACACTATATTCATAGTCACCAATGCTGATGTTGTTAATCTTTTGAGAATAAAGTATAACAATAATAACGTAACAACGTTTGATGTGATATGAGCTAACCGATCTTTAGATTTAATCACCATTGGTAGCGAGATTTATGGTAATGCTTTTTTCCTCAGTTGGTCAGAACAAACGTGGCAGACTTGTTACTTACTTGTTCAGATGGTAATATATGGTGAAAATTCTTATTTGGGTTATATTCCAAGATGTAGGCTAGAATCTTTGATTGCGAAGTACAGTAAATATCCACTCCTGTGCGGTGACTGACTGCCACATATACTCTTCAGAACATTAGATTAATCCACGCAGACTCACAACCCACGCAAGCTAGATAATTCCGCACACATCTGCAATTCCAGGTTTTCAAACAGATATGGCGACAAAGAGGCAAAACTTACGGACTGCAGCTTTAATATTTAATTTAGTAATTTTGCCCTCCATAGAAACAAAGCTGCATTTATAACATGCAAGTGAAAGATATGACACCAACATGTCAGAAAATTAAAAAAATAATCACTGAGTTGGGAAAAAAGGCTCACCCCCTCTTAAAGCTGGTGATCTTTTTCTATACACTGTAAATACCCTGCTGTCTGTCAAGGTCCTTAATGTGTAATCAAAGCACAAACACACTAACAAAGATTAATCTATATTTTAATATATCTTCTTTTATTTGTACTTTGTTTCTAGCTTTTTATCTGTGCTTGTAATTTGTTTATTTGTTCTTATTTTTATTACTGATGGTTCACTTGTCTTTACAAATATTTGACTTTTATCAGTTATGTTAATAGGCGCCGATCCGTGGGTGCAAACTATCCAGTGCATATTCATGTTTTTGTTCAGTGCTGAGTTATGCTTGTGATCCTCTCATTAGAAACAAAACTTGTAATACTGTGATAACTAAGAGGTTTGCATCTTTTTAGTGATTATAAAGGGAGTGCTTTTTGTGTATAAAATTGGGCCTGTATAAAACTTGTGTTTGGGCAGATTTCATTATCAGTAGCTCATATTTAGGCGATCACATGGAGTTTAATATGGCAGTAGGAATATAATGAGCAGGATATTTGTTAATTTCCTCTGTGAAAATCTCTATGTACAGTAAACATCTATAGTTAATGTACATGGGCTTCATCCAATATACTTGGGCATTTGTTGATTTGATCTTATTTGTGGATTATTTGGTTTTATTTAAAAACAGAAGCATGCTGAATGGACTCTGATGTGAATCTCTGGTTTCAACAGCTATGATAAATAATAAACATGATACAAGGCTGGTTAACTTTATTAATATGGGGTGAGGGGGTTGGGTGTTATGCAGGTTGGCCACCCACTGGCAGAAACATAAATTGGCACCTGTGGTTATGCTACTAGTTTTTGCTGTGGTATCAAAGAAGTACTTAAAGTTTTCTTTAAATAATAAGTGTTCTTTGAATAATAAAGAACCATTTTGTTCATCTGGAAAATTATCCGATCTGTGACTTAAAATCCTTAATATGATCCGTACTGTGAGTTTTGTGATCCGTTGCACCCCTGCTCTGTTGACTCATTATTTGAAGAAAAATACAATCATGGAAGTTTTTGATCATGCTGGTTTGTCTGCAGAGAAGTTCAGCCAATGTTTTTTTTATTTGGGCTAATTAAATTCATTTTGGGCTACCAAAATCTGAAGAATGCCTGCCCGAAGGGCTACCAGGGATTTAAAAATTTTTCAAGCCCTGATTTGACAACCCTTTTTGTAGCACACCTCAATGCTCAAGTGCACAGAAAACTGAGTGCTTTAAAGTATGATTTACTTAATCTAATAGACAGCACTCAGACAAGTTGTTGCTTATTTCTCTAGGTTAACTCATTCATGCTACAATCAAATGATTAGTTTTCTCTTATGTTCAGGGTGAAGCGACTTGGCTACTTTGATCATACTCAAAGGCAGCTTGGAGAGAGAGCCTTGTATGTGTTTCCTGCCAAGAGTGAAACTACACGGATCACCTGTGAGGGGCCAGAGGGGGCATCTGCTCATCCTGAGGACCCTGTTGTTCGAAAGGTACAGTTGATTTGGCCATATCTGGTTTGTTTTTTTGGAGAAAAAAAATGTTGTTGTTAGAAGACATAGATGTCTAGTGTCAATACCGCTGCACAGAGAAGTTGATACTTACAGTATTGGTAGTAAAGAGTACCTGTTTTTCTGTGGTTTAGAGCTTGCAGTGTAAATGCAGACTAATAGATCTACAGCTCTTTTATTTTATTATTATTAATTTTTTAAATATTAAATTCTAAAAGACTATGTACAAGAAATGAGAATACTGGTGCTTTTGAACAACTTAAGTACTTTTAATTGGAAGGCCTCTACAAGCAAACCTGAACAGAAGACGTAAAATAAATTTTTTCTGTTAAACTGAATGTCCACACGAATCTGTATTAAGTGTTTCTTTGTTTAATGAAAAGCTTTTTTCTGGTGAAGGTTTCTTCAGTAGATGATGTGGTTGAAAATTTTAAACACTGTTTTAGGGATGTTCATTTCGGTTATTTTTCCTAACCGACAACCGACGCTCATTAACTGATTGTTAACCGTTAACCGACAAGATTGTTTTAAATTAGAATTGAATTAAATTAGAAAGGATAAGTTTCTGTGACCCGTTAAAATACTAACATTTGTTTCCCGGGGATTAATTTTTCATGCGCAAAAAGCAGCAAACAACAGAACATGAGGATTCACATGGCCATCACATCACGCACCTGCAGCGCTTCTGCTAGCGTAGAAAAACATAATACTAAGGCGATATATATATATATATATATATACACAATAATAGGCCTATACGAGAAACATATTTTTACTTAAATTATAAATTAAGAAAATGAAAGAAAAACAAGTAGCCTATTATGCAGAGTTTTGGTTCATTTTTGTTGTGCTAAATGAACGGCAGAAAAAGCCCGGCAAAAAATCCTATTGTTCTTTAGCTTATGTTTACAAAAGCACAAAGATTTGTTTTTTATTGTGAATGTACACAAATAACCTTTTACAATTCTGATTATCTTTAGAAGGAAAAAAATTCAAGTGATTGCGCCGGCGCCGCATGCGCGCACACAAAGTTAAGCTTTGCTACCTTGACAATGCAGTCTGTTCATTTTCATAATAAAATACAGTCAGTCAAACACATGAAAAAAAATATGTAGTAAAATCTGTTAAGCCGTTAAGGTTAAGTGTTATCACTGTACCGCCGTGATGTTATGCAAAACATTTTGTTTTACGTGGATATTGGAACGCGAGTGAAGTACATAATAAATAATATTTTGCCATTCAAATGCATAGTGAATATGGAAACATTTGATTTTGTGTGGAATGAAAGACCCAACGTTGGTTTCAGTTTCGTCTTAACCTAAATTAATTCGTTTTGGCTTGTCATTTATATTGCTATAACTTCTAATATTTTTAATTCTTGTTCTTTTCTAAAAACTGTTAATTGAAAAGCTTTGTTGTGGAGTGAGGGGAACTAAAACAGCCTAGCTATGTTTACAGTGTTTATTATAATGTTTGTAAACATTTTGCGTCGGCATTAGGCCTATTTCTGAATGAAATAATAAAATGCGACTTATACGCGACTTGTGTTCTTTTTTCCCTAAAAACTATATTTTTTATACGCGTAGCGTATTTTAACCATGCAGCAAACTGTTTTAAATATTTTGATAAATTACTGAAAAAATAATTAATTAAATTACTTTTTAAATCGCTTAACTGATTGCATTAATCGGACAAAATTCTTACCGTCGGTTAAATGGTTAATCACTCCCTCCAGTTTACTCCTTCATTTGTATCTTTGTTCTGTTATGTTATTGCTTGTAATTTATCTTTTTATGGACTGCATATCCATCTTGAATTATTACTTGAAAACTTGAAACAATTTCTATTTAATTGAAACATATGAATAGTTTAATCAGTTAGTTGAAATATGACTAACCTGGTGTTAGTCAAAACTAACTAGTTTTCTAAATGGAAAGAAATTGTGTTTTTCTTGCTTTTTGATCATTATTGTTTGTTCATTTTCAGTTAAAAAGAATGTTTAAAAAGGAAGTGGGAAAGAAAATTACAGAAAATGCAGACACACAGAGTAACAATTCAACGGAAGGCACGGAAGGTACTGCACTTGTCATTATCGTGTTAACCACAAACTGAGCTGAATTGTCAATAGTCAGCATGGTCCACATAACTGTTGCTTCTCTGTGCTGTTTGAATAGGTATCTGATTATGCGACTTTTTGGATATTTCAGTCTATGCTTATCATTTTAAATGCTAAGAAATTGTCAATTTTTTTGAACCATGTCTTATTCTCCAGGTGAAAAGAGATCAGTGCAGGAACAGGACTGTCCTGATGATAATTCTGTTCCATGCTACCCCAACAATGGTGCTGTTCCATGCCAGGATGCTCTAGAGGAGGGAAAAGAGCCACTAGATGTTCTTCAGGAACAATGTGCCCATTTGGGGGAACAAGAGTCAGATGAGGAGCCAGGGGATGATACAGATGATACCAGTTCTGTCACTTCCTCTGCCAGCTCAACAGCCTCACTGCAGAGTGGCCCAACCCGAAAAAAGAGCATCCCCCTCTCTATACGCAACCTAAAGAGAAAGCACAAGAAGAAGAGAACTAAGTTTTCACGCGAGTTTAAACCAGGAGACAGGTGAAAGAATCCACAAACAAATGTTTCATTGATTTCTGAGTTTGAAATGAAAATCTAAACCAGCTGTGTTGTGTATCATAGTGCAATACCTGCAGAATTACCCATGATATTATATAATATTCCTGGTGGAATGACCTGTCCAACTCAATCAGATCAGCTGAGTCCTTAGCCATCTTCAAGAATCGGCTAAAAACACATTTCTTCCATCTTTATTTGACCCTCTAACTCTATCTCTATTCTAATTCTATTCTTTAAAAAAAAAAAAACTTGCCCCTTTTAGACTTGCACTATATTCATTTACTAACTGCTTGTTTTCTTTAAAAAAAAGAAAAAAAGCTTGCTCTATTCTTTTTCTATTATAAGCTATTTTCTTTTTATTTATTATATAATAAAAAATAAATAAAAAAAACCTTGCTACGTGTACTGCATTAAGCTAACTGAGACTTGTTATAGCACTTGCATATCATTGCTCTCTTGTTGATTTTGATTGCTTCCATTGTCCTCATTTGTAAGTCGCTTTGGATAAAAGCGTCTGCTAAATGACTAAATGTAAATGTATATAAACATCTCACAGAATTGATTAATATGGTTGCAAATTGACAAACAATTCTAAATAATAGATTTTAATGACCTTCGATTCTGGTTAGGGTTATATGGCCTTTTTCACACATACTGCATGAGCAGGGCATGAGTAGTGTGTTTTTTTTATTTATTTCAATGCCCATATTAACAAATTACACTAGTAGTGTGAGCCATGTGGTGTTGCACCTTTAAAAGGGTTCCCAGACAAAGCAGTAAAAGGATAAATAGGTGTGGCACCACAAACATTACAAATAACCTATTCTGAACTCTGCTATGTGCAAAAAACTTAAGCATCAGGAGATTAGAAAAAACAAGGGAAAACATTGAATAACATTTGAATGCTGAATGCAGACAATTGAAGCAGCTAGCACTAGATTGGGGTTCTAGGTAAGTTATTTACTATTGTGTTTTAAATATCACCCCCTCCCAAAACCATTCTGTGTTTTATTGTCATTATTAAAGGAAATATTTATGAGATTAAAATCTGTTGCACAGAAGAGACATTGCCAGTGTGAACACCCAACACAACCATGCTGCTCATGCAGGAAACGTGTATAAAATGTCTGTTCTTTCAACATTTTGAGTAGAACACTGTAGTAAAATAATCTGAAAGTAAATTAATGTGAAGAGAGAGTAAGGCTAAGCTTGCAATAGTAAAATGGGGGAAAAAAATATTGGTCCAGTTTGAACTACATATGACTTTTATGAACCATGTCTTTTTAATGAATTAGTCAAAATGAGTCACAGGCGAGCTATCTAAAAGTCACTCCCTGAACTGCAGGCCATTTACTTTTGGTAATAAATTTACTAATAAATGTACAGTTATAATGTGCAGTTAAGCATGATTAAGCAAATCATTAAGTTGGATTACAACCAAAATTCTTAAAATTAGGATCTCTCCAAAATTGTTACGATTCCCAGCCTGTATTGAGCATGTAGTTTTGTTGTCGATGCAATTAACATTTTGATGTGTATGTGCAGTGAGACTAGGGACAATATAATGAAACCTTGCTAAGCTCTATATGGATTCAGCTGTCTTTCATAGTATGGAGAATGACTCAGGAGACGTGTGATGTTATATCTCCTTGTCCTTTTGAAAATGTTCTTGATATGCATTTGTAGTATCTGTCATTTTCTTTCCAGCTCACTTGGAGAGAGGCAAATTTGCATCATATTAAGAAAATACCACAAATGACACTCCATTTTTTAATAGTAATATTAAAGACATCATATACCTGTTAACTGTTAAAGACCATAAAAAATAAGATGATCAGATATTATAAGACCCATCTAAAGGTTCAGAATATTTCATATCATATTTTTGTCAAATTAAATAAGACAGCAATTAAATAGACTCTGAAATGGTTTGTCTGTTTGTGCATAGGGTGGCAGTTGAGGTTGTCTCCACTGTAACCTCTGCAGATGTAATGTGGAAGGATGGTAGATTAGAGACAGGGATCCGCTCCAATGACCTGATCCCTATCCAGCACCTGGACAACCATGAGTTCTGCCCTGGAGACTACGTTGTAGACAAACGATGTATGTTCTCTTTTTTTTAACACAATTATGCAATTTTCAATATGGATTTTGATTTGCATGTTTCATGCCCTTATTGGCATGAAACACGCAAAAAAACGTGCTCCTTAGTGGAGCAGTCCTTATTAGGTTGTTTACAATTGACTTGGTAATTAGATCTTTTAGTCACAACAAGTGATTGCTTTTTACTCACTTGAAATAAACTTTGATTGTGGTTCCTGCAGCCCAGGCTTTTCAGGATCCAGGCATCTATGGAGTGATTCAGTCAGGTGACCATAAGGCCAGAACCTGTGTAGTCAAGTGGGTCAAACTTAATGCTGCAGGCGACGATGTTGAGGTATTTTTGTTTTTAGCGTTAAGAGGTGTTTGAGATTGTCTGTTTTCATATCATTTAACAAATAATCTTGTATATGTAGGTGATTGGGGAAGAGGAGGACGTTAGTGTTTATGACATTGCTGATCATCCAGATTTCCATTTCCACACAACGGATATTGTCATAAGGATTGGCAACTCTGACACAGAGGACTGTGAAAATGAGGTACAAAAATAGTTTTGCATTTAGGAAAATTTAAGAGAACATTTCCTGGCTTACCACATTGTCAGTGTGTGTTTATATGAAGTGACTCTGATTATGTAGTTTAAAATGTAACTCCTGACTCCTCTGTGAGTTTTGCCTAGAGTTTGATATATCTGAATCTCATAGTAAATTTTATTCAAGTGCAATTTTTTGTGGACAATATGTCTTGGTGCCTCTAAAGGGAGTTAGATAGTTCTACCTTGTTATTTGCAATTTTTGTGTTCTTTGGTTTTCATTCTCCTTTTGCCTCAACTGTAATGTAGAGATCTGTTGGCCAAGTGTGCAGGGTGGATCTGAGCAGTAAAGTGGAGGTTGTGTGGGCTGATAATTCTAAGACAATTGTCCTGCCACAGGTATGCACCAGTTTACTCAAACTGATGTAATGATCTTGCTACTGTAAAAGCACACATCCACCTATAGACCTTAGAACTAACACTTATTTATTCTTTCTCTCTCAGCACTTGTATAATGTCGAGTCTGAGATTGAAGAAACATATTATGACTCTGCAGAGGGCAGCAGTAGTGGTGCCTCATCTGAAGAATGGGAAGATGAGAGTGATAGCTGGGAGACAGATAATGGGCAAGTGGAAGAGGAACCAGGTGCTGGGGAAACCATCCCAGACTCCTCCCCCATTACAGGTGCCACTGCTGATGGCAAAACCCATGGCGTGCATGCCTCCACGACTACAGACTCACCAGGAGCTGTCCCCACTCCTGAACTTCCTGGAGGTCTTGAATTCTCTTACAGTTATATTGCAGAATTAAGTATCGGATAAAATGTTCTCTTTGGTGCATTGACATTAAACACAGCACATTCACATTACAAAAGAAACAAAATGGATAGATGCCAAACGTCCAGAATTGCCCAGCAATATAGACCTCACAGAGTATTTATCCATTTTAAGTGAGACTCCAGACTGTAAAGAGTATAAATGTTTGTCAAATTTACCAGTAGTTATTGTGCACCACCAGAATACTGCACAGAGTTCACCCGGAATCTAAAAATTTTTTTTTTAGGTTAATTCGCATCAGGTGTATTTTTTCTAATAACTAAAACTAAATCTTAATGTTTTATATTAATTATTTATTTTTTTAGATTAAAAAATGATAGATATTTTTTTACATAACCGAAATATAGTTCTACATTTAGTATATAAAGTATAATTTAAATTTTCTTAGAGATGTGATTACATCATCAATGGCGTTGTTAGGTTTTCTGGTCACCTGTGGAGTTTATTGCTTTAAAACTGCGGCCTCGGTAGAAATTGAAGGGAAGCTCTGGGCCCCATGTACTCTGTTCCCACCTTTCCCCCTACTAGTGATGCCCATGGACATCTCTGCAACATCAAAGACAGACAACACTAAATACAGAATTTTATCAACTGTAGATATCCTCTGCTCATTGGTTAGGGAACAGTGAACACATTGTAGCAATTATTTTTATTATTTTTGCTTGCTCAGGTGGAGGTGGAGTTGCACCTGAAGAGAAACCCAGTAAAGAGACTCCGCCACGTGGCTTCCGTGAGCTTAAAGAAGCCCTGAAAATTTTGGAAAGTTTAAAGAACATGACTGTTGAGCAGCTCTGGACCGGATCACCGACCTCTCCCACTGCCGAACCATCAGCCACAAGTGCTGCCACAACCCCCGCCGATGCCAAACCCACGAAAGAAAAACGCTTTTTGGATGACATTAAGAAACTTCAGGAGAACCTGAAGAAAACACTAGACAATGTGGCCATTGTAGAAGAAGATAAAATGGAGGCTGCCATTGAGGAGGAAAAAGTGACGGCGCCAGTGCTAGCTGAACCACAGACGCCTGTGCGTTCTGAGTGGCCTAGTGACACGCCAGTTTTGTGTCAGCAGAGTGGAGGCAAACCGGGTGTCACCTTCACCAGTGCTAAAGGGGAAGTGTTTTCTGTTTTGGAATGGGCACCAGGTACAGACACCAGCAAACCTTTTTTTTTTATGAACAAATAACATTTACAATTATCGACTTGCTTCTGCATATGTAGTACCTTCTCATATGAAACATATATAGTGATTTATAATGATAATAGTGTGTTCGAATTTAAATATGAACAAAAATCAGTACGTTTTCAAATATCACATCATACATTTACGCATTTAGCAGACGTTTTTACTCAAAATTGTAAATAGTATTGAAGGTACACATTTACATTTTAATCAGAGCTATCAGTGCCATGCTCTGCTGTTTGAGCTACAGGAAATCTTGTCTGAGTTTCATTCCAGACGCTCTCTAAAATGACGTGTTTCTCACCATAGACACCCACTCGTTTAAAAAAATGGAGTTCCAGCCAGCAGAGGCAAAGAAGTTCTTTAGCACTGTAAGGAAAGAAATGGCCCTGCTGGCCACCTCTCTGCCTGATGGCATCATGGTGAAGACTTTTGAGGACAGAATGGTAAGTGTCCCTTGCACACAATCTTTTTATGAACATATTTGGTTGTTGTATTTGGTTTACTTTTGCAATGTATGAAAAACAAAAAATGTGAAATATGATTTGTTTCTTCAAGTAACATTTCCTCTTGTTTTTCTCTTTAGGATCTTTTCTCAGCTCTCATTAAGGGCCCTAACCGCACTCCCTATGAGGACGGACTCTTCCTTTTTGATATCCAGCTTCCTAATATATATCCTGCTGTTCCTCCTCTCTTCCGTTACCTCTCTCAGTGCAGCGGGCGACTTAACCCAAACCTCTATGACAATGGGAAGGTTTGTGTCAGTCTTCTTGGCACCTGGATTGGAAAGGTAAGCTGACCTAGTCTCTGATCTCATTTCTGGCTAATATACTCCTGGTGGTTTTGAACTAGCCACCTTTTTGCATTTCCTTTGATCATTCTTCATTGTCACTATGTTGGATGACTTTACTTTGATATATATATTTATATTACATGTACCTTATTTTAGAAAATAGTATTAATAAGAGAAACACTCACAATGACTTTATATTGTAATTATACTTACCTCCGCGCCAGCTTTGTGATTTCATCGATGGTATATTATTAGGCCTAACTTGTTTTGTAATGCTTAATATGTTTGTAATAATTACATACTATTAAAATATTGGCAACAAAAATAAACATTACACAAACATACTGTATAACACATACATTTTATGTACTTAGTATTTTTAGTGTCTTGAAACTCCCTAGCAGCGTTTTGTGCTCAGATACAATGACAATGTTCGTAGAGCGCCCTCAGGTGACCGTTAATTTTACATTAGAATGAATACACCACATACAGGTGATTAACGAATACCACTTCAGTAAATTAGTGCACTACATAGGGGATAGGGAGCGGTTTCGGACACAGTGTTTAGTATTCTTCAAAAGCTCTATATGAAATTTTTCAGTGACCACTCTGTTATTAGTATTAATGAAAAGCACAATTTAACTTTAGCACTAGATACCCTCCATTACATTATTTGAATATAGGTCAATGTTGACGTGTGATTTTTGTAATGTTTCCTTTCACAGGGTACTGAAAGATGGACAAGCAAATCCAGTCTGCTGCAAGTGCTTATCTCTATACAAGGTTAATTAAAAACTGCTCCTATTATGCCCTTGTTAGTGTCTACTTGTTAGTGCTACTTTTTTGGAACCCAGTCAGCACAGTTATTATTGTACTGTAATAATTGGGGTTATAATGGACAAAAAAATGTCAATACAGTATATATTCTGAAAATTAAAGTTTGATGAGCATCTGCAAAATTCTGTGAAAAGGGCAGATTGCTTTAAAGCAGTAGGCAGAACTTGATACCACAATTTTGGCTTCGGTATGATACCAGAATTTAATACCTCATTATTGATACTAAATCGATACCGTAGGTGACAAATAAGCAGCCTCAAAAGATAACTGAATTAAAAACAGTTTTATTAAGTGCACTGCGTGAAACTCTGCAGTAACAAATTCACTGTTGTGTAAATATTTTGTCTCCACCCCTTCAGGTCTGATCCTGGTCAACGAGCCATATTATAATGAGGCTGGCTTTGACAGTGACCGAGGCCTTCAGGAGGGTTACGAGAACAGTCGCTGCTACAATGAGATGGCACTTATTAAGATGGTACAGTCAATGACTCAACTTCTCCAGCAGGCTGTGGAGGTCTTTCAGCAGGAGATCTGTGAGCACTTTGCCTGCAGCGGCTGGCGACTGGTCCGTCGGCTGGAGTCCTGGCTAGAGTTGGATGAGGCAGTGACTGACCGTGCTTTACGTTGTGGTGTAAGCAGCCTCCATGGAGAACCTCTGGAAGAGATCCCGTCAGCTCTGGCCTACAGCAGCCCAAGCAAGCAGGATGTGCGAAGCGAAGAGGAGCTTGAGGACTCTGGTCTCAGTCCCTCCACAGTGGGGCCTAGTGGGCCTCCTGGTTCAGATGGGCAGCGGGACCTGAGCCAGAATTCTGAGTGTGATAGTTCAGTTGTGGGTGGTGCAGGATCAGAAATACCAGAAGGTTCTGAAGAGGTGTTGGGTTTTGTAACATCACAACAAAGTGTAAAACCGTATCAGGAGTCTCAGCCGGTTGTAAGACCAAAGAAACGGAGAAAGAGCTATCGCAGCTTCCTTCCGGAGCGCAGTGGCTATCCAGATATTGGATTCCCACTCTTCCCTCTTTCCAAAGGCTTTGTGAAGAGCATGCGCGTAGTTTTGCAGCAGTATCGAGCTACTCTCATAGCTGCTGGCATTCCTGAAAACAAATAATTGCCCTCCAGTGTAATTTTCCCCTTTTTTTCCTTCCATTTTTTTCAACCCAAGAGCTGCGCTTTTACCCTTTAATCCTTTGTCCAGGATCTTGGATCTGCTCATCAGGCCACTAATGTTCCTAGCAACCTTTGTTAATTGCTTTGTAACACATCTTTAGTTGCTTCATTTTTTTTGTTGCCTCTCATTGGTCATAGGGTGGCAGCACACATTATTTGTTTCTATTAAAACAATGTTGAAATTACATATGCTTCTATCTTGTTTCCTTGACAACCACCCTTCCGCCACACTGCTCTCTCAGGGAAGTATGGACAAAACAGATGGATGTGAGACTTTAGGAGATATTGAGGCATGACTGAAGCTTTTGTTGTGTTGTGACTTTTCAAGATTTGTGGGTATAAACTGTACTAGAGGGATTGGATTTATTGTGCCATGGGATGCTCCAAATGGTCTTAGGCATTGTCATTTGCTACTATGGGGAGGACAGAAACTTTTTTTTTTGATGGGATCATCATCAAACTCTCACCACATAATGGTTTGCACAAGTTGAAGGAAGTTCATTTGCAGAAAAAAATAAGGATGCTATTGTCAATTTTTCCAAAAATTTTCAGATCAGATGTGTGATTGTTGTCCTTGGTTAATCAAATAATTATATTTCCCAGCATGACTTGCTCTCTGGTTTATATTTTCATGTTAGTGGGCTAACATTGCATTGCTTTTCAGTCTTGATCAGTATCATCATTCTTTTAAAAGTGTTGGTGACTTGCTTTTTGATCCAAAAAAGTAAAAGTTATACAACTGCCCAGTCATCCATACTGTACAGACCCTGATCATTCCTGCTGGTGTTTTGCACAGAAATCACATGAAAGTTGAGTGTCAAGTTTACATTTAAAAATAACAAAGCAACCAGACACACTAAACTATCTGACTCAAGAAACTGGAATCTAACATCCTCGTTCTCTGTCCCTCCACCTCCAAGGCACAACAGAGAAAGATTTTCAACATTAACTATTATTCTCTGTACAGTACATTATTTAAAACTTTTCTTACACTTTTGCCATAAATGCAGACATATCATGAATCCAGTTTACATGCGTGTAAATATACAATGGGACCTTTAGTATGTGGCAGGTCAGTCTTCTAGGGGTCTGTTTGACCAGTCCTGATAAAACAATGATAGTCCCGATAGTCTAATTAAACAAATTACTTTAAGAGGTTTAGCAGCCAGGATTCAGACGTTTTGAGCCGAGTTTGCATGAAGGTTTCTTGTATGAATACTGATAAGTTCGACTGGTCACATCCCTAACTTTTCCCTCTGACCAACATTGTTGCCTTAAACTGATTTCAAGCTTGACCCTAGGTTCCCCTATTTACCGCATTATACCTGTCATTTTCTATTAAGGGGCCCAGTCAATCGCACTAGTTATGATGGAGAGGTGTAAATGTTACTAATTATTTTCACAAGCACAATTCAAGAAGTCGTATTCTTTAGACAACTGTGAAATGGTTTGTTTGTATATTTGCCTATCTTAAATTGCCTCCCTCTCTCTCTCTCCGTGCTCTCTCTTCTCTATATCTATATAATATATATATATTAATTTTTTTTTGGGGGGGGTTGACATATTTACCAACTACCAACTTTTTTCCAACACCATATGTATCTCTGTGACATGATTTAGATGCTGTGATTTAGAAGCTTGATATTAATCCTGGCGCTGTTGTACTCCAGACCACTAGGCGGCAGCAAACTAGTTTCAGAATGAGCAGTTTAGACCTCACTCTTCTGTTTACATCAATATAAGGCCAGCTGTAATTAAAGCACAGCCTTCAGACAACTCTCACACGTCTTTTACGTGCTGTTGCTCTTTGTGATGCAGTACTTGAGAAAAGTACACCCAGCTTTATATGGATATGGAGTCATCAGTCTTTTTTACATTTAACAGACCCTAGTAATTTTCTTAGTTTTGCATAGAAGTGATTGCACATAATTACAATTGTTTCTGCTTGAAGACACATCGTGTTTCTTAATGAGTTGTGAGCAGCTGGCTGAATTCTCTTATTTTTTTTCCCTCTGTAGTTTGGCTATTGGGCTTGACAGCAGATGTGTAGAGGTAATAAATGCTAACTTGCAGAAAAATGTCTTTTCAGTATACGTCTTTTGAAAGACAGAAAAGAAAAAGATCTCTGGCTGATGGCTTTGTCATCTTGGATAAGATATTCTCATACGTGTTTCCATGCATAAAAGTTTCTGACAGTGAGATATTTTTGAGATGTTCTAGATACAATTATTTATCTTGTTTTCTTTTGAATTTGTAGCTTATTACAGTTTGGCATTTGGAGAGTACAAATGCTTTATCAAAGAGGTTCATATGCATATTCCCTCAGTTGACAGAAATTAAACACTAAGTTGAAAGCTCTTCCACTACACACTTCACCGGTTCAGCCCTCCATGATTCAATTTCAGTACTGAAATGTGAAGCTAAGTCTCAAGAAAGTATCAAAAATCAACCTTAAACTTTGAACTATTTTCTGTGTATGTGTACAATACTCTGAATTTAATCACTATTATGAGGAGAGGTAACAGCCAAAGCATGTAACATGTTGCTTTAAGCCTTAACGGCTACACAAGACTTGACCGTTCAATGTAAACATTTCCACAGTGGCCTGTATTGGTAAACTAATAAACATATGATTTGTAGCCTGAATTCTTTGTACAGAAGTCATGACTATATATAATGTAGATATCTATATTTAAACGATAAAATTTGATGTCTAAGTGGTCATGTGTATGCTTGGGGTGTATTGACGCGTGCGTGTTTTGTATTTATTTTATTATTATTATTATTTCTTTTTTAATTGTATTTTGTTATTTTGCACCTAACCATGTAAAAAGTGAAGCATTAAATTTTTTGCAAGCAGAACCATGGCAAAATATTGTGACCTAACCTGTTTTGTGACCTTGATTTTGTACTTTTTTTTTTCCAGGAATTGATTGTTCCCATCAGAGAACACAAAAAAAAAAACTCTGAAGAATAACAACACACATTTAAACAACTTTTTTACACACATAAATAATAATAATAAAAAAAAAAGAAAAGAAAGGAAGACAAAAACAAATGCTACCTTTTTTGTTTTGACTTTCCACTAGAAAAGGTTCAAGAGTGGGGGAAAAAATACATTACTCTGACAATATTGGATACAAGAATTTAAATTGTAGAAAAGAAGTCAGCCACTCATTCCACAAACACTTGAGTTGAATGGTAAAGCTGCTCGGCATCAAATTTTATCTTGGTGGTTGTAGTGTTGTTATGATACATCCCTAACATGCTGTTTATTGTTGCTGTAGAGTGATATTAGTAAATTTATTCATATTTTGATGTACAAGAATCAGATGTATCTTAGTATAATTTTGTGAGGTTCACTATTGTAAGATATTTCTTATTTTACTGTTAAGGCACATCAAAGATTAAAAAAAAATGACATCTTAATACATTGTTTGCATAGTTAATTTTACACTGTAAATTGAATATCTATAATATAAGTCACAATCATTACTCAACAATGCTGAGCTATATAATAAATTGCTAATTTGTTTCCAAATAAATATGTTAAATTGCTTCAAAGCATACAGTACGTCTGGGTAAGGTGCATTTAGGCACACATAAGATCATACTTCACTTTTGATCAATAATTGATAATTGATCAATACAGTAAATACAAAAAAAAAAAAAAAAAACCAGGGCAGCAGCCAGCCTAAGATACATTTTATATAACAAAGACCCAGACCAGGGCCTCATTTATAAAATGTTGCGTATAAACCGTCCTAAATTTGTTCTAAGATCATTTCTCAAAAGTGCGTAAGTGCGATTCAGCGAAAACGAACGTGCGCACAAAAACATGTGCATAAGCCTCTCTTCCAGACAGTGTTGTGCAAGTTACTTCCATTCTGTAATACATTACAGATTACTTGTTACTGTTATTTAAAAGTAATCCCTTACCTTACAATATTACTGTCTCAGAATTGTAATACATGACTCTTGTATTACTTTTTAGTTACTTTCACCAAAATAACTACAGAATTAGAACTTAACATTCTAAAATGACAAAATGTACTGCAGAGCATTTTACATCCAGTAGAAAGCGAAATGATGTAGCATAATGACTGTGGCCTATCCAGGCTACTAACAATATAGTTTATAATTGGCAACGTGAAGGCTTAAGACAATGCAAGAAAGGATGACAGCCAGAATCACAAATGATCTAAGTTTGTTAAAAGTATGGTAGAGGTAAAGTGATTATCTGGCAATATCTGTGAATAGCTTGGGTATATTCATATTAGACAAAACAGGACTATATGTAAACTCCAATGCCATGACAAGATGCAGATTTTTTCTTTTCTTATTGTTGCCATTATTTTATTCACTTTAAATTCAAGTGGTTCACAACACAAAACTGTCATGCACAAAGTGAGCATGGTGAACATAGCTTACGCTTTCTCAGTATAAAGTGCAATTAGAGGACCAACCCTTCAACCTCAGTCATTTTAGACCATAGAAATGAACATACAGGCTAAACATAGCCTAACTGCTTAGAAAGAAAACGGATCAAACAGAGATCTATATGCCTCTAAAAAGACTAAATTAATCCACTAATCCACTTAGGCTACAACAACAAGACAGATAGCTATTGGCTCTATGAAACTATAGAACTAGACACACTTTTCAATACAAAAATGAAATTAAAGTGCTTGGGCCTACAAGGGAAAAGGGAAGTCATACAACAAAAAATGGAAATAAAACATTTTAGAAATACAAAACTAAAATGAAGGTGTTTGGGCCCGCATGGCCTGACAGCAAATATGTCTCAATAATAAAAAAAAATAAAAAGTAATGGTCAGACATACCCTACAGGAAAATTGGATTAAAAAAATTATGTTTCCTGCCAAATATAAAACAGAGGTAGTGTGCAGTTGAACATGGCTGAAAGTAAAAGGGAAATTGAGGCTGTCCTTACTGCTATGGTGGGGGCTAGCCTATTCCATTATACCCCCTTGACTGAAATATCTGTTGAAGCGCATCAGAATAAGGTGCTGAAAGCGTCCATCACCAAGACGGTTGCGTTTTGGGGTGAGTACCAGACTCCCAAGGCTGAAAAGTCTTTCGACCGGTGCACTGGATGGTGTTGGTGCATTATAGCGTAGTGCAATTTTTTTAATTCTTGGAAACTGATGCAGGCTTTCCATTACCGGATCAGAATTGAAATAAGATGTCACCTCTGTTTCCACTGACATAGGTGCATCAGCCATGGCATTGGGCTGTTCATCAAATGAAAAGAAGTCATCCTCACGGGAGGTGACTGCAGCAGGTTGAGGAGCATCAATCATTGGGGTTGCAGGCTCTTCTACTGTTAGGGAGCGGCACTCAGTGGTGAGGAGATACTTGATGTGATCTCTTCTGGTTTCCTCTTTTACCCAGCGCAGTTTAAACTTGGGCAGCGAGACGGTGGCCAGTAGAGCTTCCTTGGAGTCAATTGTTGTGGCAAAGCGAGTTTTAATTGCTCCCACAATTATTTCAGGCAACCCAGTGGTCATTTGTGAAAGGCCATTTTGCATTGCTAAAGTTTTGGCCATTAGAACTTCAAGTGTTGGTTGAAGTGTCCCATAAAAACAAGTTTCCTCACCCTGTAGGATGTCCAGTGCAACACTGAAGGGCTTCATAATGGCACAGTATTCCTTCAGAAACTGGTATTCCCTGTCATTTATACATTTCATTTGAAGCTGTGTGCATAGATTATTAATGTCAGTTAGTGGCATTTCTACGATCCGAACATATGCATCATAAAATGAGTTCCACCGGGTTACTGAGGGCACAATCAGCTTCCTTTCACTGATCTTTTCTAGGCACTCAGATGCAACTGTGGACCGGCTAGCTTTGGTCCATGCTGAACACTTAGCTGTGGAACTGCGGTAAACAGCCCTGGATTCTGGGTTTGATGCCAACCATTTGCCAATCTCATTGTTGGCAATGAGGTTAAGCGTGTGAGCTGCACATCTGTAATGTGCAGGCAGCACACACAGCCCTTGCTGGGCATCCTCATCATTTCCTCCAGTGAGAACGCTGTGGAGATCGGTGAAGGCCACTTCCCCATCATCCTCCTCCACCTCCTTTTCTTCGTCCTCCTCATATTCGACTTGTTGGTATTCCTTAAAAGCTTTAATGAAGTTGCTGCCATTGTCGGTCACACATGCTGTCACTTTTTCAGCAGTTAATCCATACTGGGAAAAAATATCCTCGAGTTCAGATGCAATTGCATCATATGTGTGCCTACCTCTGAACCTACAACAAGCGATAGCAGCCTTCTTCCGTTGCAGTGTCTCCGAATCAATCCAATGGACCGTCACCCCCAAAAAGCTCTTGTTGTAGGCAGTCCAAATGTCTGCAGTTGTTGACACGAACTGCTGTTCATCAATTGTTTTCTTTAGCTCAATTTCCATGGCAGTATAGTTCCTATCCAGTTCTTTGGCGAACGTTGTTCTGCATGGCAGTACATGCTGAAAAATAAGTAAAATACACAGATATTAAAACTCCAGTTCATGATCATGCTATGCTAAATCCCACATATGCATATTTTTATTGTCTGTTCCAATCGGATGCAAGAGCATACATTCACATTATGCTTCTGTATATAGGTCTGTTGATGGCTATAACATTTTGACTATGCATTTTGACCCAGTGACCCAGTCCCCAACCCTATTTCTGGAGATCTACCTTTCTGCAAAGTTCAGCACCAACCCTGAGCAAACACAATTGAACCAACTAATTAGGATCTGAAGGATCACTTGATAATTACAGACAGGTTTGTTTGATCAGGGTTGGAACTGAACTCTGCAGGATCTCCAGGAACTAGATGATCCATTACAGATCTATAAATGAATTACAATCAGGGATGGGCAGTATTTGAAATACATGTATTTGAAATACAAAATACAATTTTGTATTTCAAATACATTTAATCTTTGCATTTTTGTAATTTCAAAATACAAAATACTTTTTGCCAATCAACCTCTTTATTAGACTGCTTATTTCTTGTATTAATTAGGCTATACAAAAATAAATACAAGATTAAATGCATTTAAATACAACATACTATTACAAAATAATAGTATTTTGTATTTCAAATGGATGTACTCAAAATACTGCCCATTAATGCAGTCTAATAAGAAGGTTAATTGGTAAAAAAGTATTTTAGTTTGAAAATCCGAAAATACTAAGATTAAACACATTTAAATACAAAATACATTTATTTTTTTTTCAAAGGCATTTAAACAAAATAGTCCCATCCCATCCCTGAACTAGATTATATAGAATTCTAGCTAGTCATCATGTAAACGTTAGCTTACCTTGTCATTGCTGCTGGTCACAGGGATCTTGCCAATTAGCTTCCTGAAAGCAGATTCCACCGTTGACAATGGTAACATGTCCTCGACAACATACTCTGCCACAAGTCTTCTGACTTCTCGAGGTTCAAGTGGCATGATGGCAGACCGAGAGAAACTTAATTTCTGCTGCTTTGGCTTATCACTCTCGTCCTCTGTTTTCTTTCTCTTCTCTGGAAGTGGAGTGGTCGCATGGCAACGCTCGAGATGTTTTTTTAAATTGCTAGTGCTATTTCTCGACGTCGATAATTCTCTTGGGTTTATACAAAGGTTGCATTTGACAATAACGTTCTTCTTGTCCTTATCTCGGACAAAATCGAAGTACTGCGCGTACGTCCATCTCGCGAATGTACTGTCTTCTGCCATTTTCATCCATTTGCCGCTTTTCCACTGCGAACCGGGCAGGGCCAATAGCCTCTGACCTCGAGCTCAGAGGCTGAAATCATTCCGCGTTACAAAGTAAAAAGTTCCACCAGCGAGAGGGAGATTAATGGCACCACACGCGCCTATTCACTAACCACGAACAGGAAATAGAACTTACTTGCGGGATTTTTTATTTGTTAATGTCTTGCGGGCAAAAAAGTTTGTTGTAACGCAAGCGTTACTGAACATGTACCGAGTAAAATATTACTGAAAATGTATTAGTAATGCCTTACACTACTGCGTTACAGGAAAAAGTAATACGTTACTGTAATACATTACTTTTGTAACGTATTACTCCCAACACTGCTTCCAGATGACATTTATAAATCGCAAATGATCTTGAAATTGTGCGTAGCTGACTGGTGTCAGATCTCCGCCTTGTAAACGCCCCCTAATTAATATCATTACCATATAAAAGAGCACACGCCAATATCCGAATTTCTATGCTTGAGAATGAGGAGCACAAAGAAAAAAATACTTTACTGAGTCTGAAATTGAGGTCCTGCTGGCGGAGGTAGACGTTCGTGCGGGGACGCTTTTTATTTACCGATTCTGTGGACAAACTGTGTGTTCTTATATTTTTTTCAATTGACTGTTATCAAAATTACTACTTCTAGAAACAACAGAAATAATAATAATAATAGTACTTAATAAAACATTAGTGTCCAACTTAGACGAACTACGAATTCAAGTAAAATTCAGTTATCTTATTAAAAAGTGAGCCATCCTAATTTTAAAATCACTTGCTATGACAACTAATAAAAAATTGAATATCATGAAATTCTTGCAAAGCTTTAAAAAAAACATTATTGAAAGAGAAAGTGGACGTTTCATATCATAATAAAATAAATTACACGATTATGGTCTCCTGTCTGAAAAAACCTGCATGTGATTTGGCATTTATTTATATTTACACTGTTTACTAATGCTGCTCAAATGTGCCATTATGTACTGACACAAAAATATATAGTGTATTTTATACAGATATAAGTGATGTAAATGACAAAAACAAAGTTTAATGCTGATGTCTCTATTCATTTTCACAGAAGCAAAGCAACAGACGTTATAAATAAAAACGGCCTGCGCACTCTTATTGCACTAGAATATTTAAACTCGGTATGCCACGACATAGGCTATTCTTGTAGCTGCCCAGAGACAAAACAGTCGGAATGCCCCCCCCCCCCCGTTTTACGCATTAGTAGGCTAGTGAATCAAGACTTCGCAAGTTCTTCGTTTGTCTCTAATAATAATAATAAAAACGGAATAACTGTACAGAAGCGAGTAAAGAAACTCCAACCTTAGGCACTAAAAAAGGTCCGTTTAATCTCGCACCAAACTCCCGTTAATCAAAATGGACTACACTTCACAATTAATCTCTATCAACTGCATCTTTGCTTATGATAATTCGTGCTTCACTCACACCGCTTTTATTATTATTGCCGCTTAGATGTTCAATATAGCTGCAGTACTCCGACTTCGCCACAAGGAACTGTGCGTACGCCTGCTCGACCCTGCTTATGGTTCAAGACAGGGTCTGAGCAGGCGTACGCACTTTTGTTTACCCGAGTGCTGCAGGTTTTTTGGAAACATAAGCCATTCTTGCCGCTTATAAAAGAGCACCTGACAATGTCCAAATCTTTTACAAGTCAAGGACATTAATTAGACATTGTTTACAGGGCGGAGAGCTGAAACTGTTCAGCTGCGCACAATTTCAAGATCATTGCAGTTTATAGATTTCACATCTAAAAAAGCGAACGTACGCACAGAAAACGTGCGTACGCCTCTTTCTATGAATCAGGCGTACGCACTTTGAGAAATGATCGTAAAATCTAATTTAGGATTCTTTCTACGCAGTATTTTATAAATGAGGCCCCAGGTCACTTGTAAAGCTTTATAATGCAAGTAACCATCCCTATACATATGTATGAGGAACTAACAGCTGAGCCTCTTTATCCCCACAGATTGTTAAGTTAAAGCAGTCTTGTATTTTTCTTGATGTTCAATATATTTTAACACATTGTTGTGTTCATTTGACATTTAGACTAAGGATAAGAGATGTTTGATAACAGAAAATGCACCACTAAAGCATCATAAAAGTAGTTCATTTGACTAATGCACTATTATATTCCAAGTACACAGTTTATGGTACGGTAGCGCTGTGTAAGGCACAGACAAAAATTTAATTTGTCAATGATATTCTGCCCTTCCACTAACACTAAGAAATCGACTAGTGTCATGTAGACATCAAAAAATGGCAATAGTTTAGTGACTATTATGTTTTAATGTCAGTGGAACCTTAGTTGATTTCAGAACTATGGCACAGGGGAATATTTTCTGTAAATAACTTGAATTTCAATGACAATTTTTGTTTGTCACATTAAAAAAAAACTATTATATAGCTTCAAAATACTTGTGAAACGATGCATGGGGCAGATTTGTTACTTTTATTTATTTCATGGCTTGATAGCCCTAGTCCCCTTCTACATTCATTACATGAGGAAAAAATAAAATAAAAATGCCAGCACCATATCGGTTTTGTCACCCAGCTATGAGTCTTGCCAGGCTGCCATGAATTTGTGCCTGTACCGGTCCATAATCTACCAGCTCTCCATCCACAGTAATGATCCCTTTGGGTGAGTATGGTTCAAGACGTAGAGCCTTCACTTTAACATAAACCACATGAGGGCAGTTTGTGTTAAGATGACCTCCGTTTTCCATTGCTAGGAATAGGCGCAGGAGAGATCTGCGAGAGATACCTGCCTTCACATAAATCAGGTGGATTATGCCATCATCGAGTCTGGAAGCAGGTGCAGCCAACATGTCTTTTGCAAGGTGGGACTGGTACATGGCCACAACTAGAACAAAATCCTCATCTTGAACCACTGTCCAGTGTCCTGGTACCGGCTGGTTGAGGGGGTTGAGTAGGAAGTCCGTAGGACCAAATACAGACAAAGGTGATGGGTTGGATTGCTTTGACTTGGGAGTATTGTTGGAGTTGCTGGAATTTTGGAGAGTGTGACCAAGTAAGTCATTTAAAGGACAGCAGGAATCAGAGTTAGACTGGGGCAATCTGTGTCTAAATGTTGCAGTTGAATCCACCAGACTAGGTTGAGACATGGGGTCCTCTATGGGTAAGTAAGCTAGTTTCCCCCTATACACTCTTGGCGAAGCCAGACGAACCATGGTTCCCACTGTAAATCGGGCAGCTCCCACATGGCGATACTTCTCACTTTCAATGTCTACATCAGCCACAAAGCCCCAGGCCAGAGACAGGAAGGAGAACAAGCGTTGACTGGACGCCAAGCAGACAGATGTGAGGTCCAGTTGTGACACCAGGCCTTTACATAAGATGAAGCCACAACTGATCAACAGCTCCTCACTGGACACGGCTTGTAAACTGGAAAACAGCCATAAGGAACATTAGTCACCATAACCCTATATGACAAAAGCTTCTCTATCATGCTGTACAGTAAATGCACTGACAATCTAGCAGACTGTTTTTCCCAATTATATATGCTATATTTGTTGAAACCTGAGTTTTTTTTTTTTTTTTTATTTTAGCTGCTGAATGTTACAAATTTCAGGTTGGAAATTCAGTTCACCTTCAACAAAGGCAAACAACACCGAAACGATTTTAGATACACTGTACAATTTTTATGGTCCTTCACAATTGTTGGCTGTCAGACTATTTAATAAAACCTAAGTGAGATCTTGGGTAAAAGCCATGGGATACTGCACAACTGCAACAAAATTCCTTGAAGCATAAGATTTATCACAATGCAACTACAAACCCAATTCCAAAAAAGTTGGGACACTGTACAAATTGTGACTAAAAACAGAATGCAATGATGTGGAAGTTTCAAATTTCAATATTTTATTCAGAATACAACATAGATGACATATCAAATGTTTAAACTGAGAAAATGTATCATTTTAAGGGAAAAATAAGTTGATTTTAAATTTCATGGCATCAACACATCTTAAAGTTGGGACAAGGCCATGTTTACCGCTGTGTGTCATCCCCTCTTCTTTTTATAACAGTCCGCAAACGTCTGGGGACTGAGGAGACAGTTGCTCAAGTTTAGGAATAGGAATGTTGTCCCATTCTTGTCTAATACAGGCTTCTAGTTGCTCAACGGTCTTAGGTCTTTTGTCGCATCTTCCTCTTTATGATGCGCCAAAATGTTTTCTATGGGTGAAAGATCTGGACTGCAGGCTGGCCATTTCAGTACCCGGATCCTTCTTCTACGCAGCCATGATGTTGTAATTGATGCAGTATGTGGTCTGGCATTGTCATGTTGGAAAATGCAAGGTCTTCACTGAAAGAGACTACGTCTGGATGGGAGCATATGTTGTTCTAGAACTTGGATATTCCTTTCAGCATTGATGGTGCCTTTCCAGATTTGTAAGCTGCCCCATGCCAAACGCACTCATGCAACCCCATACCATCAGAGGTGCAGGCTTCTGAACTGAGCGCTGATAACTATTTGGGTTGTCCTTGTCCTCTTTAGTCCGGTTGACATGGCGTCCCAGTTTTCCAAAAGAACTTCAAATTTTGATTCGTCTGACCACAGAACAGTTTTCCACTTTGCCACAGTCCATTTTAAATGAGCCTTGGCCCAGAGAAAACGCCTGTGCTTCTGGATCATGTTTAGATATGGCTTCTTTTTTTTGACCTATAGAGTTTTAGCCGGCAAATGCGAATGGCACGGTGGATTGTGTTCATTGACAATGTTTTCTGGAAGTATTCCTGGGCCCATGTTTTGATTTCCATTACAGTAGCATTCCTGAATTTATGCAGTGCCGTCTAAGGGCCCGAAGTTCACGGGCATCCAGTATGGTTTTCCGTCCTTGACCCTTACGCACAGAGATTGTTCCAGATTCTCTGAATCTTTGGATGATATTATGCACTGTAGATGATGATAACTTCAAACTCTGTGCAATTTTTCTCTGAGAAACTCCTTTGATATTGCTCCACTATTTTTCGCCGCTGCATTGGGGGAATTGGTGATCCTCTGTCCATCTTGATTTCTGAGAGACACTGCCACTCTGAGAGGCTCTTTTTATACCCAATCATGTTGCCAATTGACCTAATAAGTTGCAAATTGGTCCTCCAGCTGTTCCTTATATGTACATTTAACTTTTCCGGCCTCTTATTGCTACCTGTCCCAACTTTTTTGGAATGTGTAGCTCTCATGAAATCCAAAATGAGCCAATATTTGGCATGACATTTCAAAATGTCTCACTTTCAACATTTGATATGTTATCTATATTCTATTGTGAATAAAATATACGTTTATGAGATTTGTACATTATTCCATTCCTTTTTTACTCACAATAATATTTGTACAGTGTCCCAACTTTTTTGGAATCGGGTTTGTAAATGAGCAAAGTTTAACTTTGAAAAACTTGAAGATGGAACATGTGAAGGTTAAAAAAGAGTTGCTAAAGTTGTCTTAATAGTTATCTCAAAAGTTATCATTGTACAAAACACAAAAAGCTGTATACCCTTTGAGCTGATAATATATTTAGACAGAGACATGTCAAGCCAACATAATTAAATCAGCACTATGTAACTTTTGGCGCTCTAGCGGTTAATAAACAGAACTGCACACATCCCGCGGAAGAACATTTCAACCGGAGCTACTTCTAAGTTTATGTTTATGGCGATTCACGCAGGTGTGTGTTCCTCTGCAGCGGTGACGACCCGACCAGGCTACAATAGTCCAAATATAATTACTTATTATAAGTGTACCGTAGTGATTATAGACATAAGACAAAAACGCGGTTTGGAAGATGAATTCATGATGTACTCGCTCATTATATACATTTTGCAATTTTATAATATAAAAAAGACTTTTATAAACAGCAAAAGTGTTGGAAAACTGTAACTTACAGTATAAACTTCAACTAGTGGCTCAAAGAAGCTGAAAGGTTCAAGCCCAATTACCTGTTAATCAAACTCACTGAATGATACAGGACTGTTTTATGTTGGTATTCAACCCAATGCTAATTTACACGCGCCATTGTGTACACTCAGACACGTGTCTTAATGCAGTGCTTTTTCCATGTGCAAAAGTTCATAATCATTTACTCTGTCAATGATAGATCTTTTTATTTAAACTGTGATTAAATTACATTGATAAATGCTTGTGGCTGTCACTGGAAGACTATAATGAGCTTGCAATATCAGGGCTAAATTATGAGCATGATGTTCGCCATTATTTTCTCCATCTTTGTTTTGCAAAGATTTGCTTAGTGCTTCTCTGTGAGAAATGGGATGGGCAGAACATGCATATTGCTCAAAGGAGGCTACAATCAGCTTTCCATTAACACGGACGCGAGCGGTGCGGCGACGCAACAAAATACATGCGAAATCGCCGACAAATGCCCGAAATCGGAGGCAAATCGGTGCTTGTTCACGCGAGTGACAATCACGCAGTGTGAATTATCAAAGACGCGATCTGAGAGAATCGCCGACACCCGGAAAATATTTGGCATGCTAAATATCTGGAGCTGTCTGCGATTCACAATCACGCAGTGTGCAATGATTTCTGACTGAAAAACTCATCGGCGATGACCTACAGCCAATGAGAGACCAAGATACAGGGCAGAGGGAAGGTCGGGGAGGAGTTATAGACCAGAATATCAGTATTTTAATAGATATATGAACAATTATATCATACAGAAACAAGCACAAACATTTGCTTGACCAGCCACAACATCAGCATAACAGTTACTGCAAAATGATTTACCTCCAACTCTCTTTGCAGAACACCCAATCCCTGTTCCCTGCATAATCTGTTTTTCTTTTTCTCTTTGTAGCTGGATATCAGCTCACAGACAATTTGCGGGCTATATATACATTTTTTTAATAATTCCAGTCTCGCTCAAGAACTCCGGTTTGACGCACACGGGTTCTCTCATTATTTCCTTATCAGTTCTCGCGTGTGTTTTGTTGTGAAACATAGTTTGCGGACCAGACAGAGCTGTCGGCGATTCTTCCTATTGTGAAGTCATGCAGTGTGAAACCCCCTGTCGCCGATCCATCGTGCAATGTGAACACAGCAGCAACTGAATGCTACCCCAGTGTGAAAAACCATGCAGTGTGAACTCGGCATTAGTGTTGGGTCGTTCTTGAACGATTCGTTCATTTTGAACGAATCTTTAATGTGACTCGGGAAGAACGAGTCGTCTTGGGGAGTGATTCGTTCAGTTGCGCATGCGCAACATCCTATAGGTTCACCTGTTTCGAGTCTTCGGGTTTTTTCGAGTCATTCGTTCATCACGTGACAGCCCCATAAGTTTAACCAATGCAGTCTGAGCCGGAAAGAGAATTGATTAGTTCATCTCGAGTCTTCGGGTTTTTCGAGTCATTCGTTCATCACGTGACAGCCCCATAAGTTTACCCTATGCAGTCTGAGCCGGAAAGAGAATTGATTAGTTCATCTCTCGAGTCTTCGGGTTTGAGTCGTTCGTTCATCAAGTGACAGCCCCATAAACTTAACCAATGCAGTCTCAGCCGGAAAGAGAATTGATTAGTTCATCTCCCGAGTCTTCGGTTTGAGTCGTTCGTTCATCATGTGACAGCCCCATAAGCTAACCAATGCAGTCTGAGCCGGAAAGAGACTTAATATTAATAACCAACTCTTTATTACCTTTGTAACAACATTCAGTGTTATGGAAAAGAACCAGCATGACAGGAATTCACACATTTATAAACTGTAAGAAGTAAAAAGCTACAATTTGAGACCAGAAACGCATCACATGACTGTAAACTGTAACTGTAAAAAGAGTAAATATAATTATATAATGATGAATTATATACTAATAATATAATAACTATTCACCCGTTTGTAAGAAGCTGTAACTAAATACTTTCTCTATCCAATCTGTCACGTCACGTTACAAAGAACGACACGATTCGAAAAGACTCGATGGATGAACTAATCAATTATTTTTCTGGCTCAGACTGCATTGGTTAAGTTTATGGGTCTGTCACGTGATGAACGACTCAAACCCGAAGACTTGTCCAATAAGAGGTGAGGTGAGCTAATCATAGACTGAAGACCCAGGTAGACAATGAATTAATCTTTTCTGTTTCTTATAGCAGTTTTGTTTTGTTTTGTTTGTAGTGTGATCAACGTTTGTGTTAGTAGACGTGTTAGGGAAGTAACATGTAATATTTTAATTATATTTTGCTGAAATGAACGAAATGACTCGGAAAAAAGATTTGTTAATTTTGCTGAATGAGACTCAAAGGTCCGAGTTGGTAAAATGATCCAAACTTCCCATCACTAGCACCTGCACACCCTGTCCGCGAGCCCTCCTGATGACGAAAATGACGTAATGACGGATGGTCGAAGTATACTTTGGCCTTAAAGGGTTAGTTCACCAAAAATTCATTATGTAATTAATTACTCACCCTTATGTCGTTCCACACCCCTAAGACCTTTGTTCATCTTCAGAACACAAATTAAGATATTTTTGATCAAATCCGATGGCTCAGAGAGGCCTCCATTGACAGCAACGCCACCCAAACTCTCAAGATCCATAAAGGTACTAAAGACGTCGTTAAAACTGTCGACGTGACTACAGTGTCGTGGTCTACAGTGGGACTACAGTGGTTCTACAATAATTTTATGAAGCGATGAGAATACTTTTTGTATGCGAAGAAAGCAAAAATAACGACTTTATTCAACAACCTCTTCTCTTCTGTGTCATTCACATTCGTTGTTTACGTCCAGTGCTTCCAGGTTCTAGGTCAGAACGCCGGCGTTCGGACGTAGAAAACGGAAGCCTTCACTGTGCTTACTGCGTTAACCGCATAAGGATAATGACGGAAGAGAAGAGATTTCTGAATAAAGTTATTATTTTTGTTCTGTTTTTGCGCACAAAAAGTATTCTCGTCGCTTCATAAAATTATTGTAGAACCACTGTAGTCACGTCGACTGTTTTAACGATGTCTGTAGTACCTTTATGGTCTGGAGAGTTTGGGTGGCATTGCTGTCAATGGAGGCCACTCTGAGCCATCGGATTTGATCAAAAATATCTTAATTTGTGTTCTGAAGATGAACGAAGGTCTCGGGTGTGAAACGACATGAGGGTGAGTAATTAATGACAGAATTTTCATTTTTGGGTGAAATAACCCTTTAATGGTACACGTATTTGTACCGGAAATTTTCGGTATGGGTACGCTTTCGGTTTGGTACAGCATTGTTTTAACCACTGCACGAGCGGAACTTCATTGGAAACTTTTGATAAGAAACAAAAGTCTCTTCTTTGAAATGATGTCCTTTTTTTCAGGAAATTCAAACAAGAAATGTAGTTTTGACGCTCTTTGATGTGGCGTGACAGATCATATAAACGCCTCAGTTCAAAGACAGGACGATTCTCTTCCTCTTTACTACTAGTTTTAACACGAAATAAACATAAATTGCTCAATCAGCGTTTCAACAGCAGAAAGATGGCAATAAAACTGCTTGTAAACAAAATGTCACGTAGCATTTCATTTACCATCAGTGCCCAAAGATCGTTAGTTAGTGCGCTATGAATAAAGTCGAGAAGAGCATTTCACAAAATATTAGTCTATATGCTCATTATATTTTTATTTACCTGCTAGTGATGTCTCAATTATTTAATGCAGGGCAGGGCAACTTCGGTCCTCGAGAACTTCTGTCCTGCAGAGTTTAGCTCCAAACACACCTTCCTGTAGCCTTCTAGTGATCTTGAAGACATTGATAAGCTTGTTCAGGTGTGTTTGATTAGGGTTAGAGCTAAACTCTGCAAAACAGTAGCCCTCCTGGGTTCTGTTCTTCGTATCTCGCTTAATACATCTGAGATGATTTGATCTAGTAATCGTGATAACTGATCTCGAAACGAATTTGCGGATTTGATTAAAATATCTGGATTAAGTTGTCTAAGATTAGTGCGCATTCTCGTGTTCCCCGTAAAGGGCAGATGTATCGATACTTGAAACCACGATCAGCAATGCAGCGGTTGGCTGGCGGCAAGACAGCAACGTAATGACATCATATAATTAAAAAAAGACACCTGACGAAAAAACTTGACAAATTTCTGGAAACAGCCAAGCGAACAAAACTACATAAATGTAATAATAGATAAATGAAATGTGCACTGTTTTTATTTTATTTTTTACATGATTCCCAATTATTTATATTCATGATTTCTAGTATTTGTACAGGCTTTACATTTTTATTTCAGTGTTGTAATTAGCAATTCATTTAATTTTATTTTTGAAGCAGATTTGTTACGTGACAGCATTCATTAAACTTTCTCGAGTTATCTGCATCTCCTGCGCTCCATCAAACCACTCCCATAATATCTGTCACCACTCAAAATAATGCACGACTCTACATTATCTGTAAAGCATGTGTGTAAGACTCGAATACAATTATAAAGTAATTATTTTATCACGAATACCATTTTTCAACTAGTAAACCTGGCAGTGTCTGTAGTGTTATAGATGATGACTACACAACATTATAATATTTTTTTGTATTCATTTTTTAATTATTATTATTGTGAATTACTGTCCCTGGATCAGTAGGGTACTCTTCTAATGTGCTAGGACAGATTTTAAGTATCAGTTCTGCTTACAAAGATGCGATCTAATCCTGTTTACATGAAATAAACCTGCTCCCGAGTAGGTTTAAGCTTAAAGACCTGTTGCTATGACAGCAAGTCCAGGATGAGCTTCAAAGAACCAAACAATCCAAGATCATGCCAAATCAACAATCAAATCCAGCTAACTGATTTAGCGACGTACGAAGAACGGGCCCCTGAACAGAATTGCCCAGCCCTGATAATGTTTAAATAAATCTGTTATGAAACAAGTTATGACAGCCACTTTGTAAATTAATATATTTCAACAACAAATAGAAATTGTATAATTTTAGAAGTTAATTTAAAAACTGCATTGTGCAATTTACATGTTTGCATAAATGTTTTTTAAGTTGAGTGTTGCTTGTTATATTTAAATTTTATATTTAGTTTTTCCCCCTGCTGTACCTAACCGTGACATCAAAACCGAGGTACGTACCAAACTGCCATGTTTGTGTACCGTTACACCCCTAAATATAACCTATTATAATCCGTGTGCGGTCTACATACACTGGATGCGGCGCGACACAACACATTCTATTTATGGCATACTGACAGAAAGTTCAAATGATTTGCAATGGTTGCTTTGTTGTGTCCAGTGTAGACAGCCTTTAGCGGTTGTGGCGCAAGTGTAGACACGGTGTACTGTAACTGAGCAATGATTTACACAATGACTTATTGACATTGATCCAAAAGGCCTGTAAATAAGCAGTTTGCATAAAACAAACTGCTTAAATTTCCCTATACTCTAGCAAAAAAACAAGGCAAAAAAAAAAAAAAAAAAAAAAAAAAAAAAAATGAGCTTGAAGTCTTACCCAGAATAGTGGTGTATAGAAGCTGCCAGTGCATTTCCCAAACGCCCCTGGAAAGCACTTCCCAGAGGAGTCTGAATAGCTTCTTCCCAATCCTCACGCTCCATCAGCCCATTTACCACCTGAGAAAATATTGGGGGCATGTCAAGAGGCAAAGCAGTGAGCAGTTCACTAGACAATCCCATGGTATCCAGGTTAATAAAGGAATATTATATGCAGATTATACTTGGAATAGGCTTTATGTCAAAAATAAAAGATGCTCCAATAATTCTAAAATGTTTGGCATCAGTTGTTCCACAAAGGTTTGCAATTTGCACTCAATGTAAACAGACAATGCCCAAATATGGCACAATCTTTTTTTTTTTTTCATTCTACTGATTAAGGTGTTTTTACTCAAAGGTAGATATCCAAATTCAACATTGTTTCATCAAGTTTCATTTGTTTTCTCTGTTGTACCAACATAACTTTGTAATGCTAATTCAATTAGTGCAATTAGTGATGATGCATCAACAATGACTTGCATTGTTTAATGATTGCCCTGGAAAGATTCACATTAAATAAATTATGACAGAAATATACTAACATCTTTATTAATAAAAATCTAATATTCAGTATATTAATATTATCAAGTATAGGATGAAAACATTACTAATGTGAAAACAAAAGCCATTGCTTGTTAGACTAAGCTGCTGTTTCAATGTTCAAAGTTTCTTCTTCTTTAAGCCTTAATATCTACAGGTGCATCTCAATAAATTAGAATGTCGTGGAAAAGTTTATTTCAGTAATTCAACTGTAATTGTGAAACTTGTGTATTAAATAAGTTCAGTGCATACAGACTGAAGTAATTTAAGTCTTTGTTTTTTTTAATTGGGATGATTTTGGCTCACACTTTAAAAAAACCACCAATTCACTATCTCAACAAATTAGAATACTTCTTAAGACCAATAAAAAAACATTTTTAGTGTATTGTTGGCCTTCTGGAAAGTATGTTCATTTACTGTACATGTACTCAATACTTGGTAGGGGTTCCTTTTGCTTTAATTACTGCCTCAATTCGGCGTGGCATGGAGGTGATCAGTTTGTGTAACTGCTGAGGTGGTATGGAAGCCCAGGTTTCTTTGACAGTGGCCTTCAGCTCATCTGCATTTTTTGGTCTCTTGTTTCTCATTTTTCCTCTTGACAATACCCCATAGATTTCCTCTATGGGGTTCAGGTCTGGTGAGTTGCTGGCCAGTCAAGCACACCAACAACACCATGGTCATTTAACCAACTTTTGGTGCTTTTGGCAGTGTGGGCAGGTGCCAAGTCCTGCTGGAAAATGATATCAGCATCTCCATAAAGCTTGTCAGCATAAGGAAGCATGAAGTGCTCCAAAATTCTTGGTAAACGGGTGCAGTGACGTTAGTTTTCAAAAAACACAATGGACCAACACCAGCAGATGACATTGCACCCCAAATCATCACAGACTGTGGAAACTTAACACTGGACTTCAAGCAACTTGGGCCATGAGCTTCTCCACCCTTCCTCCAGACTCTAGGAACTTGGTTTCCAAATTAAATACAAAACTTGCTCTCATCTGAAAAGAGGACTTTGGACCACTGGGCAACAGTCCAGTTCTTCTTCTCCTTAGCCCAGGTAAGACGCCTCTGACGTTGTCTGTGGTTCAGGAGTGGCTGAATTCAAATTCCTTGACACGTCTGTGTGTGGTGGCTCTTGATGCCTTGACCCCAGCCTCAGTCCATTCCTTGTGAAGTTCACTCAAATTCTTGAATCGATTTTGCTTGACAATCCTCATAAGGCTGCGGTTCTCTTGGTTGGTTGTGCATCTTTTTTTCCCCACACTTTTTCCTTCCACTTAACTTTCTGTTAACATGCTTGGATACAGCACTCTGTGAACAGCCAGCTTATTTGGCAATGAATGTTTGTGGCTTACCCTCCTTGTGAAGGGTGTCAATGATTGTCTTCTGGACAACTGTCAGATCAGCAGTCTTCCCCATGATTGTGTAGCCTAGTGAATCAAACTGAGAGACCATTTTGAAGGCTCAGGAAACCTTTGCAGGTGTTTTGAGTTGATTAGCTGATTGGCATGTCACCATATTCTAATTTGTTGAGATAGTGAATTGGTGGGTTTTTAAATGTGAGCCAAAATCATCACAATTAAAAGAACCAAAGACTTAAACTACTTCAGTCTGTGTGCATTGAATCTATTTAATACACGAGTTTCACAATTTGAGTTGAATTACTGAAATAAATTAACTTTTCCTCAACATTCTAATTTATTGAGATGCACCTGTAAATGACAGAAATATAAATTAAAATGTTACAATCAATTAAATACAATCAATTGTTAAAATAACTGCCATATGATTTTTGACAAAATCATACAGCCTACAACAAATGCTACAGAACGTCTGCTTAGGCAGTCATAATTAGCATACCTCAAATAGTAGGCCATCACCAGACATGATGACCAAAGCATCCCACTGAGACAAGTCTGCCTCCCGCACCAGTTCACGTGCGTGGTTCTGGCGTTCTGGAAAGAAACAAACAAAGGAAACAATGTAGGTCATGCTGCTGTTTTCTGACCTACATTATTATTCTTTTTGATGGCTTTTTTCAAAAGTGTGAGACAGTAAAGGTGAGCCAGAAGAAATGTAATTTACACTGTAGTCTACATACAATTGTATGAGGATATACTTGTTCTGCATGAAATCTTTGCTCAACATCTTTGCTCAACTGAATTCCACCAGCAGGAGGCGATATTTACAGACTATGCTACTTAGAAAATCAGATCCAGTCTCACTTCCATCTAAGCTCAAGTCTTTAAGCTAGCACACTCACTGTCCCAGCTGATATCACTGTCACATAGCAGACACATAATGGTTATTTAGGTCCTATAAGGTGCACTTAATCAATTCTAACCACATTTCTTATAACAATAACTAGTCTGCAGGAGCATACACCTTTATATTTTACTACATTTACATTGTCCTATTTATTTTATTATGTTTTGAAAACTAGAAGCTGCTCCATCTGGTTTTTGCCCCAGGAGGACATCAGATTCTAAGTAAGCCTCTAAGTAGCCCGGAAAAGAATCAATACCCTTCATTAATTCAGTCACATCCTATTTGACAATGCAGGAAATGCAAAAAGAGAGAGAAAGAGAAGCTGGAGAGAAAAAGAAGCTGGAGAAGAACAAAACAGAGAAGGATAAAGAAGAGGGTTAGTTGTCAGTAATGGAGGCTCAAGTTACTACCTGGCCATAATTAGAGAAAAAAAGGTTGTTTATTCATAACCCTTTTCATTCTCAAAGAGATTTTTTTAAAAAAAGAGATCTACTTTTTAGATCTACATATGCATTAGGATGCCAGGCTGTGCTAAATGTTTTAAAGGTAGATTGTTTTAGTCTACTATGTATATTCAGCTTTGTAGCAGGATAGGTATTAGACAGACTTGGTTCTCATTAAGTGTAAGGGCTCTATTTTCATTGCTGTGCTAACCAAATAGACAAGAATAGAGACCTGAGAAGACACCCAAGATTGCATTTAAGCTGCAGAATAACATACATACACACATACATGCAAAAATCAATCAATCAATTAACATAAAATTATCATTATATAGTTAATGAAAGTAGTGTGTCGATTTTATGAATTAATCATTATTTTGAGTCAGATGTTGGTTGATTCAGTTCACAAAACTGAATGATTAGTTTAGCAGAAAAACATCAAATAGGTTAACAGCATAAGGACTGCTAAATGCATAGTGTACAGTGGTTATAGAAAAGAATCACCCCCTTTAAAATAATCACAAATTGTTGTTTTGCAGCCTGAATAATGGACACAGTTTTTCTTTTATTCAGCTGTGTTTACTCAGAGCGACTTATAATATCCACATGAAAGATATAACACCAACATAAAAAAAATAAACAAATAAAAAAAAGAATCACTAAGTTGGAAAAAGGATCACCCCCTCCTAAAAAGGTGTAGCTAATTACGTTCTCAATGGCACACAAAGTCATTTGACTTTTAGCTGTGATCAGCTGTAGTCATTTTGATTAGCTCAGCATTAAAAGAGCTTTCCTGGAGCATTTCAGTCCTTGGTAGTGCAACTGAAGCAAACAATCAACTATGGGTGGCAAGGCACTGTCAAAAGATTTCCGATAAAGTTGTGGACAGGCACATGTCCGGAGATGAATACAAAAAAAATAGATTTATATTTATATAATTATCAATGTCTAGAAGCACAGTGAAGTCTATTAAGTGGAAGGTATTTGGTACAACACAGATCCTCCCTGGATCAGGACATCGCTCCAAACTGGATGAAAGAGCCAGGAGGAAACTAGTCAGAGACGCTACTAAGAGGCCTACAGCAACTCTGAAGCAGTTGCAGGATTTTATGACAAAGAGCAGTCATTGTGTGCATGTGAACAATATCACAAATTCTCCACAAATGTGGCTTGTACAGGAGGGTTGCAAAAAAAAGCCACTCGTCAAGAAAGGCCACATGCAGTCACAACTGAGCTGTGCCAAAATGCACCTTGATGATTCTAAGACTAAAATTGTATTATTTGGCCCCAACACCAAACGATATGTCTGGTGGAAATCTAATACAGCTCACCATCCAAATAACACCATTCCTACAGTAAAGCATGGAGGTGGTATTATCCTGTTATGGGGGTGTTTCTCTGCAGCAGGGACTGGAGCACTTGTTAGGACAGAAGGAAAAATGGATAGGGCAAAATATTGTAAAATTCTTGAGGAAAATCTGCTGCCCTCTGCCAGAAAGTTGTCAATGGGAAGAAGGTTTACCTTCCAACATGACAATGGCCGAAAGCACACAGCAAAACTGACCACACTGTGGTTGAAGGAGAAAAAGGTGAATGTCCTTGCATGGCCTAGTCAGAGCTCAGACTTAAACCCCATTGAAAATCTGTGGAATTACTTGAAGACTGCAGTCCAAGCGGTCAACATAAAATTGAACTGAACTCGAGCAGTTCTGCAAAGAAGAGTGGGCAAATATTGCAGTCTATAGTCAAAGGTTATATAGAGCCATATCTCAACAGATTAAAGCAAAAGGTGGTTCAACAAAATACTGACACAAGGGGTGATCCTTTTTTCTAACTCAGTGATTCTGTTTTTTTATTTTTTTTTCTGACATGTTGGTGTTATATCTTTCATTTGGATGTTAAGTTGCACTGAGTAAATGCAGATGGATAAAACAAAAACTGTGTCTTTCTTCATTTAGCCAGCAGCCTTATCACCCTGCAGCCCAAGACTGGTTGCCCACTGAAGCTAAGCAGGGTTGAGCCTGGTTAGTACCTGGATGGGAGACCTCCTGGGAAAACTAGGTTGCTGCTGGAAGAGGTATTAGTGAGGTCAGTGGGGGTGCTCACCCTGTGGTCTGTGTGGATTCTAATGCCCCAGTGTAGTGACAGGGATACTATACTGACAAAAAAAAGCACCGTCTTTCGGATGAGATGTTAAACCGAGATCCTGACTTTCTGTGGTCATTAAAAATCCTAGGATGTGCTTCGAAAAAGAGTAGGGGTGTAAGCCTGGCATCCTGGCCAAATTCGTCCATTGGCCTCTGACCATCATGGTCTCCTAACCAGCCCCGTAACTGCTGATTGGCTTCATCACTCTGTCTCCTCTCCACCGATGAACTGGTATGTGGTGGGAGTTCTCTGGCGCAATATGGCTGCCGTCACATCATCCAAGTGGATGCTGCACACTGGTGGTGGTTGAGGAGGAGATTCTCCCCTTCTATGTAAAGCGCTTTGAGTGCCCAGAAAAGCGCTATGTAAATGTAAGGAATTATCATTCATTGTAAGGTGTAAAGAAATAAAATGTGATTATTTTAAAGAGGGGTGATTATTTTCTATTCCCACTGTAGGTCTGTTCATTACTTTGTACTAATGGGTTCTTCTCACCTGTAATGATGAGTGTGTGTTGTATCCCAGCATCCTGTAGCATGCCTTGCACATTCCCATTGAAAAGAGCATGTGCATGCCCTTTACCGCTGTGAGGATTTAACAAAATCAGGAACATTAATGGCCTCTTCACCTCCACTTGAATTGCTCCTGGAAAATGGATAGCAGACATGATATTTACTTGCATAGACAAAGACATGTCCTATTAAAAGTATGCAAGAAAATATGTCAGCCAATCAAGATTTTTCCCACAATTACAACGTCATTCTTTAGACAGAAGCAAATTAAATTGACAAATACTAAGAAGAACACTGATAACCCACACAGACACACATCACATTTCTTTAAATAGTTTATTTTGGACAATTATTAAACCCAATCTACTCCAGTTTCCAGTTGCACTCTGGAAGGGTGTTGGGCTTAACCAGTTTAACAGGTACTGCCGGTCCTCTCAGAGAAGGGGGTATATTATTTACACTTATTATCCATACATGCACAAACATTTTCCTTATACTGAGCAACTACCAAGTCTAATGCAGAAAATAAATATGTGCCCTTAAAGTTCCCATAAAGAAGCTTGAAAGTGTATCGGATCACTGTGGGGCATTGCCTAATGCCTATTGCAAATCTCACAAGTAATTTTTGTCTAAAGGGCAGTTTTTATGAGTTATAGTGAGTGAGTGAGTGAGTGAGTGAGTGATGTGACATATAGCCAAGTATGGTGTCCCATACTCAGAATTTGTGCTCTGCATTTAACCTATCTATGTACACACACACACACATACAGTATTTCAATTTTTTTTATAAACAATTCTATGTGCATGAAAGTACAGTACTAAGAGAAAACATATGTCCATGCTGTAGTGTGATCAGTTGACACATTCTACTAAACTACTAAACTACTAAAAAGCTGCCATATGATTAGCATAGACCATGCTTACATGCACAGAAAAATAAAACCAACCAGGACCCCATAAACTGTTCCTCTAGAATTCACCATCAACACTAGTTTTATACAAATACTTTTTGTGACCACAGAAAAAAGCTTAAGAAGCATTTCCAGAATATGACAACTGATACTGGATGGTGCTGTGTGTGATAGTTTCCCCCCTTTCTGAGGTTCTACAAATATCGGCCGATATATCGGTCGACCACTAATTACATCATACAAAAATGTCAATCAGTGATCTTTAGCATATCAGCCTTTTCACAATCAATACAACTAAGCCATGATAAACACACATCAGACTCTGATATTAATGGAGACTTGGGGCCACATTCAACTATTTCAGCAAACATCCCAGTATGATTTAATGCTAAACAGTGAAAGTTATAGAAATACGTTTTTTTTTTAGGAAAAAGGTTCCAGAAGGAAAATATATTAATTACTAGAATTTGAGAGGCTTGAAACATATTTGAAATAAAGATAGGTGTTTTACTAAGTTCTGGATTAAGTTTGACAATGATTCTACCAAAACTTATCAAAACCTTAACATTATTTTCTGCTAGCTTTTTTCAAGATAAATTAAAAATACTTTTTAATTAATAAAACCAGTTGCCACAACAGCAAAACGTAGCACAGATGTCTACATTTTTTTATGTTGCATTTGTTTAGAGCTTTTTTATATAATTAAGTACAAGTCAAGGTGTGATACCAAATTGGACCACATGGAGACCACTAATCTAGCCGCCTTGTCCTGACTACATGTGGATACTATACAGATCCATTAAAAATGTTTAAACACAGCAAGATACACATGAAAAATAAAAACATTCTGAATGTGTGGAAACTCAGCGATCTGAAGGTGAAGAGTTCATCAGAGTGAGTGCATGTATCTGTGCTTAAAGTGTATGGCAGTTAAGTGCACTATATCAGAAAGGAGTGAATGGAAAGAAGTGAGTGAATTTGGACGTTGACGTATACTGCACGTCCGATAGCTGGAGCTGTCGCACAAACATCTCCTAAGCAGCATTTTACGCTCAGATAACATAACAATCGCCAAGCACCCTTGGGCAACTGTTATGATTACAATAGAACAAATATGTTGTTGAACAAACAAAAGTTTGTGGTGTCCAAAAATTTGGACACCACTACAAAATGGCCGACACCCAACATAGTGCACTATATAAGTGATAGGGAGTCGTTTCAGATTCAGCTATTGGTTTACTTTATCCAACCCCTACAGACTAGCCTGGACTTTAGCAGTGACTTATTAGAGGTGATATGAGTATGCGGTACAACTTGAGTATGTGGACAGGCAAAGGGTAATGCATATATTTTGCACAGATGATTTTCTATCATATCATATCAAATAAATAATACTGATTTATTATAATAATAATTATAATAATTTTGTGCCGTGTGTGTGTGTGTGTCTGTGTGTGTGTGTGTGTGGTTCAGAGAGGGTGGCCCCTATTGGCCAGTCGCCACTGCTATTATGGATGTCGAGACTCAGGATTAAAGTGAAATATGAAAATAAATGAAAAGTGTCAATTGTAGGATTACATTCGGATCTGCTCATTTTTAAACTGATTTATTTTTATGTATTTTTATTTTATTTTATAAAAGAGGACATTAATTTATTGCTCTACTCTTGATATGTGTGTGAGATAAGAGAGATAAAGAAGGACATATGACTACTGAACTGTCTTAACACCTTGTGTAAACAACAGGAAGTGGTCAGAGCAAGGCAAATCAAGAACAAAAAAACACATTTGGATTAGGGGCATCTCAATACAACAGAAAGTGCACTTTAACCATTAGCGATTGAAGAGCTCAAGCCAAATGCTAATTGGCCTGCACCTTCAGACACCGATTAAATGTCATCAAGGGTATAATGTGATCCATTAGTAACACAATCAAAAAGAGAAAAAACATGCACAGCGAATGCTGAAACTGAAAGCTGAAATTATAAAATGGCTTAAGTAAAGTGTAAAAGTAGACATGCACATAATTATTTGAATTCATGCTAAGAAAGCTTTTTTGAATTTGAAAGAGAGAGAAAGAACACTTCCTGCTGCACTGTGATCACAACATTGATGTTTTTTTTTTTTTTTTTTTTTGACTACTTCCCAAAATTTCAACAAATAACACCACATTTTTTGGCACTACCAAACCCAATGATTGCATTTTAGATTATATAATAATAATGATGTTTAACAAGAGTCTGCCAGGACCTGACCTGCTTTGACACTCGACACAGGACATTATATGCGTTTACAGATGCAATATATTAATAAAAGTAGAAATATTCACTTTGCATTTTCAAGTTACAGGCATATTTAATTCATTAGTATCAACACAATGATATGGGAAAAGTTTTTTTTTTCTCACATACTTTATTATATTAGGAATTTTTAAACAGAGGAGGCTTAGCTAAGATCAGCATTTTATAGTTAATAAAAACTGATTTCTAGAAAGCATGTGGCCTGTAATGTGCCTTTTCCACTGAACTTTCCACCAAAAAAACATACTGCAGTGAAGATAAACTTTTATTTATTTTTTACCAGTGGCAATTTTGTATTCAAATAAACGTTCGAACATTGTCTGAATATTAATAGTTCAAACTTAAAATCAAGTAAAACTGAGTGGAAGAATAACAAGCTCTTTCTAAGAAGAATTGTTGACTACTGTACGTTTAGAAAAACAACAGATAATGTCATTCATTTAATGAGATTTGATTACATCTGGCAGATTATAGGAGTTACAGGATGGTCTAATATAACCGGAAGACATCGAAAGTACATCACAGTAGTTAAAAAGTAATTTATATACCACTTGATTAAACCCAACATAAGTAAGAAAGAAAGAAAGAAAGAAAGAAAGAAAGAAAGGAAGAAAGGAAGAAAGAAAGAAAAAGGAACCTGTTTTTTGTTGTCTTTGGTGTAGAACTCTGTCCCTGATGGCTCTTGACCATCTCTGCGCCTCCTGCAGGTTCACACTCGGGTTCTGATCGGGCGCCACCCGAAAGCACTGCTCCACCCGCTGCCGAGCAACCCCATACCTCATCCATCGAGTCCTCAGTGGGTAGAAATAAGCAGAAAAATACGCTCCCACATCCGTGCTGTCATGAGACCTGTATGCCCGGCACCCGACGCAGTCACTCAGGTAATACACGACTTTTCCTCGTCCACCGAGTGCTGGGCTGATCTTTTGAACGGTGAGCTCTGTCTCAGTCAATATCAAAGAACACCGGACCTTCCTGCTTCCAGTCACCATAAATTCCCCATACATCAGAACCTGACAGATCTCTGGCTTCTTGGATTCAGTATTCTTTGAAGACATGTCATCAGTGCGCAGCGACTTTCACAAATGCACACAGTAGCCTGATCTGACTCAGCTCAATGTGGAACTGCTGCGTCCTGCTTTCTCATCCGCGATATTCACTATTCCGCATTACAGCTCGAACCCCCTAGCGATAGAAGCCGGTAACAACCTTAAATATGGTTAGAGGAGACCGGGGATGGTTGTAACATTTTTGACATTTCTGTCTGTATCTTGGAGTTCTTTTAAGGCAGTGCGTTAAAATCTAATTCAAACTAGTTCCAAGTGTCTGATATTAAATGGTGTAGCTGTTAACTACACTAACAGAAAATGCATGGTTTAGTTTCAAACACAAGGAGTGAAATGTTACAATTCACCCAGTGAATTGGTACTAGTCCGGTTTATACCCTGGGGTGAGATGTAACATTATGATATCCACCGGGGTGAGATGTAACATTATGCAGTAAGGACTATGACAAAAAAAAGGATTTTTGAAAGGCAAGAATGAAAAAAAAAAAAAAAAAAATGAAAACATTTTTGTTCAACACTGAATTTTCAACATAATTGGTGTGTGTGTGTCAAAACTGAATAAAATAAGCAAATGAGCACCAACTTCAACAAATGAACACTATTTGTGTGTGTGTGTGTGTTACATTAGCATCATGATAATAAAACTGAATTGTGTGTGTGTGTAAGCAAGGTTTTTTTTATGTCAGTCATAGTAATTGGCCATAATAAAATTTAGCTTTTTTTATGATACTTTTAAAAATGATACTAAAATTACCAGTATGTGGCAGCAAGCCACTACCTTAATGACTGAGTCTTCATTTATTAAATCAATTTGTTCAAAACTGCTGATTCATTCAGGAAGGAAGTAAGAAACTGTTTTTATGAATGGGTCAGTGAATCACTGATTCAAGTTGTTCAAAAAAAGGTAAATACATTCAGTAATGAAACACTGCTGAGTGCAGAGATGGACAACATGGCTTTGTTTAGAACTGTTTTCGCGAAATAGAGCAGAAAGACAATATTTTCTCTACGATTTAAATCACTTAGTATTAACTTTTTGTTTATTGAATTTTGTTGCCCTGACTCTTAGTAAAGCCTGCAAACAGACCATGCTAAATGCAAACCGATATGTTCATATAATCGTTCTAAATGTGTATGTGTGTCCTAGAAAAAAATCGATATTTGTTGCTATACCGAAACAATAATTTCATTTTGACAGATGGTGAGATCGGTATTATGAATTTTTAGGCTACTGTAAGTTAAAGATAACTGAAGCAGCTGCATTTTGCTGTTTAAAGGGTTAGTTCACCCAAAAATGAAAATTTTGTCATGATTTACTCACCCTCATGTTTTTTCAAACCCGTAAGACCTTCATCTTCAGAAAACATATTTTTTAAGATATTTTTGATGAAATCCGAGAATTTTCTGGCCCTGCATAGACAGCAACACAACTGAAATATTCCCAGAAACATAGCTAGGACATCGGTAAAACAGTCCATGTGAAATCAGTGGTTCAACCATACTGAATTGTCGAAGATTTTTATTGGTCAAAATATGAATTGTTCGAGTGTAATCATTATGAATATAACCATTTATATATCCATTTTTTATTCTTCCTTATATCAATATGCCTGTGTGTGAATTGCCTACGGTGGCTGAAGTATACGTAGCTGTAGTCAAGTCCAGCTTTGTCGAGTCCAAGACAAGTCCAAGACCAGGACTAGTCGAGACCGAGTCAAGACCGAGTCCAAAGAGGTTCGAGTCCAAGTCAAGTCCAAGTCCAAAAGTTTCGAGTCCAAGTCAAGACCGAGTCCAAATGAGAGAAAAAAAGGATCCTCTTCAAGACCACATACTTAACTATTGATAATGTATGTGATGCGAGAGACAGCATATCTCCTATTCTAAGAAAATCATTTTACATTATTATTTGTAATGATCAAAAAGCATGTGCAAAGTCACAACTCTGTAGGACAGGGGTCTCCTAACTAGATCCTGGAGGGCCAATGCCCTGCAGAGTTTAGCTCCAACTGGCCTTAACACACATATCCTATTATAGCAGACATATCCACTGATTTGCATTGATTTTGCCTTTCTAATAGTCCTGCACGATATGAGGAAATTCTGCTATGTGTGATAACAGTGGAGTTTTTTTTTTGCAATGATAATTACTTGTGATAAATAAATGAATAATTAACTGTGCATATTAGGGCCAACAAATAAAACTAAATTTTTAGTTTTTACAGCAGTGAGCATTACAACCAATAACATACGATTCCATTGAGTTTATTAATGCAATGGCCAATCAAAGGCATTCAGATGAGTCATCGCTAAAACGCCAGAGTTTTGTTGAGTGCTGAATTCTGCACTCAGGCGCCTAAATCCACCAACTCTGCTATTTCATAGCACGTTTCGGTGCCCATTGCTAAATAACATGTTCATACTGCAATGACAATGAAAATACGATTCATCTTTCAGCCCTATTTCTAACCTCATAAAAAGAGTCGGTAACACTTTACAATAAGGTGTCATTTGTTAACATTAGTTAATGTATTAACTAACATGAACAAACAATTAACAATATATTTATTACACTATTTATTTTTGTCTTTGTTAATATTATTTAATAAAAAATACAACTATTCATTGTTAGTTCAAGTTTTCGTTCACAGTGCATTCATTTTCACAAACCAACTGTCATTTTGAATAATGCATTAGTGAATGCTGAAATGAAAGTTAACTAATATCAATAAATGCTGTTGAAGGAAGTAGGTGTAGACGTTAATAAAACACAATCTAACAGGTAGAAAATTCAATTAGAAACATCTTTTCAAAACACAGCAAGCGCACCGCGGTTCATGTGACAAGAATCAACCAATCAGCTTGATCCTTTCCCTTGACAAAATTGAAAGCTAAGCCAAGATGGAGAAACAGCTGATCATAGCTGTACAAGGATAGCCATTTTTTAAAAATAAATTTAGTAGCAGAGCTACTGCAAGGGATTTTTAGTGCTGCAAATCCATTTATCCTTTGCTGAAACTTCCGCGTCGTCATGGAGAACGCAGGTCACGGCTGCTTAGCAACGGCAGATGCCATGGGATCTCAAGCTATAGCGCAGCTACAGAGTAGGGATGGGCAATACCACTATTTGTTTTCGATACATAACGATATTTTTCAAGGCAGTATCGTCGATATATCGATACCGATTCGATACTTCTGAATTAAACTTTTAAATGATGAAATGTATTACATTATTAAATTACTAAGAGTAAAATGGGTAATGATAATCACTTAACTTTGTTTAAAACACATTTGAACATTCAATACGTCTTAGTTGTAACTTATTAGGTTATATTTTTGTTGTTCAAATATGTTTTTTGTTTACACATTGTTTCAAATTTATAAATACTACAGTTGAACTATGGTCCCTTTAGTAAAACCATGGTTCATTTTCATAAGGGACTGCCAGTGACCGGCTGATGCAACCTTTTTATTCTGACAGTGTATGATTTCTATTAACGTTACAGAATAGAACATGATCAATATGAACATTTAACGTTCAATTTAAATAAAAGTTTTTGCACAAACTATGTAGGCTACAATTTTTTTTTATTGTGAAATAACTCAAACATATGTTGTTGTTTTTTTTCTGTCCTCGTTGTTCTGGGCTGCCGTTCCCAAAAGCTTTAATGTTTTCTTATGATACTTTTGGGAAACGCAGCCCTGTTTGAATGTACTGTCAGCAGTGAGTGAATGCTCTCTTTGATGGATTGGTTCTGTCTTTGCAACATTTGTGTGTGTTCAGCGTCCTATGGTTCAGATGAGCAGGAAATAGTTCTATCCTACACAATTACTCGCTAACAAAGGTTATTCGTCCAATTCAATGCATTTGTACACATTATTATTATTATTATTTTAAATAAACAAAATCACTGGTAAATAAAACACACCTTAGTATCGATATTTTTAGTTTGTATATCGATACGCCCATCCCTACTACAGAGTGCTTTGGAAAGAAGGAGAAAGCGGCGCGCTAGCGTTTTCCACGCGTTTTCAGGCGCGACATGCAAATGTGGTTTTGTTTTGAAAGAGAAAAAAAGCATATTGCTGGACTCAGCCGAGACCAACGAGAACATTTGGCGAGTCCAATGACCAAGTCCGAGACAAGTCCGAGTGCAAACACCAACGAGTCCGAGACAAGTCCGAGACGATAGAAAAATGTCTCGACCGGACTCGAGTACTACAGCCCTAGTATACAGACCCTCAGATCAGAAACATCTGGAAAAATACAAGTGGGCTTTCTTTCTTTACCATAACAAGACTAGAGAGGGGGGGCTTTCTCTCTAGTGAATTGTATGCACAAAGGAACCATTCTATGTATGGAAAATGCCTTAAAAGAAACTGTATAAAGAGAAGGCAAAATAACCATTCTGGAGATTTTCTAGGCTTTGTTCATTTGAAATAAAGTCTAACTTCTGGAAACAAAACCCCAAGACTGAGTGTGATTCTTCAAAGCAGTGGCTGAAAACACTACAAATTGGTGCCCGAACAGGGACCTGGAAAGGAGCAGCAGAGTGGACGACCACTTAGGCCTGGCTTTTGGCGAGCAACACACAAAAACGGTGGCCACCGAATGGTAAGCAATTTTGCTTATATAATTAGTTTGTGTTGTTTGCCGGTCTGCCCTTGGTTGTAAGGACACTTAAAATCTGCTCTTCCAGAAATAGAAAAAAGGGGTTTTTATTCCAGAAGAAATAAGTGCATGCACATATTTGGTTTACTGTTAGGAAGGCCTTGATAGGCAGTGTTGGGAGGAACGCATTACAAAAGTAATAATATTACAGTAGTATATTACGTTTTGCTGTAACGCAGTATTATAACATATTACTAATACAACTTGGGTAATATTATTACTCGTTACAATGAATCTCAGTAACGCAAGTTACAACAAAATATTTACTAACACCGTCAAAACAGCACCAGAAAAAATTTCCCGCGGGTAAAATAGTTTGTCATCTTCTTTGCTGGAATTCGATGGTCGATATGACTGCAGAGACGGATTCTACATTTGTGAGATGGACACACTCCTGTTATTTTCAGTTGATTGGAAAAAAGGATAAGAATGTGTGATGTATCCACTAAAAAAGAATACACATGAGACAGCACGTTTGTCTTCTAGCCACCACTTTACTGCTTTTTCACTTCCGCCGAACTGGCGCCCCCAACAAATTCCCAACATTCCTAGCGCTACTGCTACGGAATCTCAATGGTCTCAGATGCAAAATTGTAAGCATTTAATACATCACATTACCCCCCTTTTTAAAACAAAGGTACCTTCAGCTTCACCCTAATAATAATCTATACATGGCAACCCACAACTTTATTGTCTGAACCAATAACATAACTGTTACTATTTTTTTTTTAAACAACAACATCACAGAACAAAATAAGCATTGCATATATATATGACCATAACAGTCCTATACTGAAGTGCCATCCAAGGGTTTCTCTTTTTTTTTTTTTTATTACAAGTCATAGCGTTTCGGTGGTTTTCTTATTCTGGATGAGCGACGTGGACTCTGAGCAACCCCTTCACTGTCCTCTCCGAAAGGCTTAGGAACTGCTTGTTTTTCCTCTTCTGGTGTGCAGGGTTGAATCGAAGTGTCAACCCCTGAGCAATCAGTCTCTTTAACAAGCTCATCCTCTACGACCCCGGGGTCTCAACTGGTCGCCATGCCTCCTGAACGTGACATCTGAATCTCGTCCCTGAACCTTGTAAGACACTGGTCCGGTTTGCTTTACTATTACACCTGGAACCCATTTGTTCCCTCCTCCTGTGGTGTTACGGAGGTACACTGCATCCTTTTCAGCAAAAGACCTCTCCACAGCTCGTTGGTCATGATAGAACTTTTGCAGGTATTGCTTCCTGCGAACAGTGACAGCGACATCTGGATGAACAAAGTCCAGGCGAGTGCGCACATGTCTGTTAAGAAAAAGATCTGCTGGCGATTGGCCTGTAGTGCAGTTTGGAGTAGTGCGATACTGCATGAGGAAAAGAGAGATCTTATCTTCCAAGTCCATAGTCAAATGTGCGAGTTTCTTTATTCCGCTTTTAAAAGTCTGCACATACCTTTCTGCAAGGCCATTGGTAGCAGGATGACCTGGAGCACTCGTTGAATGCAGGATGCCATTTTGCTGCATAAAGGTTTTGAACTCCTCAGATGTAAATTGCGTTCCATTGTCTGTTACAATGTGCTCCGGAAGTCCGTATGCTGCAAACAGTCTCCTCAGTCTTGCGATGGTAGCTTGTGAGGTGAGGTTAGGCATTCTAAATACCTCCAACCACTTTGAATAAGCATCCACTAGTATCATAAATGTGTGTCCTAGAAAAGGACCAGCAAAATCTACGTGTAGTCTTTTCCAGCTCTGACCAGGAAATTCCCATGGGTGTAACGGAACTTGACGTGGTGCTTTTTGCTCCATCTGGCATGACTCACAGGCTCTGCTAACCTGCTCCAGATCTGCATCCACTTTAGGCCACCACACATACTTGCGGCCAAGAGCTTTCATCTTTACTATCCCTTGATGACCGACATGCAGTTCATTCAGCACAGTCTTTCTCAGTCTATCAGGAATTATCACCCTGGTGCCCCAGAGCACACATCCTCTCTCTGCAGACAGTTCATATCTGCGTGAATGGTAAGCTTTCAAACTTTCATCCACATCCATTGGCCAACCCTCCATGACATATTTCAGGACTTTGGATAACACCTTGTCTCTGCGTGTTATAAGTGCCACCTGGTCCGCATTCAAAGGAGCTTGTTTGAAGTGTTCAGCTATTAATGCATGAATGTTCTCTGACAAGGCAGCTGTGCCCACATCAGTCGTGACAGGAAGGGGAACACGTGAAAGGCCATCTGCATTACTGTGTTTCTCTGAGGGACAGTATTCAATATGGTAGTCATAAGCTGAAAGGATGATTGCCCATCTTTGAATCCTGGCCGCTGCCATGGTGGGTAGACTCTTATGCTCTCCGAACAAAGTCAACAAAGGTTTATGGTCAGTTACCATCTTGAATTTCCTTCCCCACAGATATTGGTGAAATTTTTTTACTCCAAAGATGAGCGCCAACCCCTCTTTTTCGATTTGTGAATACTTTTTCTCAGCAGGTGCCAGAGTCCGTGAGGCGTAAGCAATGGGACGTTCCTCTCCTGTGGGCATGGTGTGTTGCAAAACAGCTCCAATCCCATATGCTGAAGAATCGCAAGCTAACGTGAGTGGTAGACTTGGATCATAGTGTACCAGAACCTTTTCGTTTGTCAGCAAGTCTTTACATTTTTCAAAAGCTCTTTGCTCTGACTGCTTCCATTCTCATGGTACATTATCTCTCAACAGTCTATAGAGGGGAGCTGCCACTGTACTTTGGTTGGGCAAAAACCGTCCATAGTAGTTGACCAAACCCAGAAAAGCTCTCAGCTCCTTCACACAGGTGGGTGCTGGTGCATCCCTGATTGCGGCAACTTTGTCTGGAGATGGATGAAGGCCCTGACTGTCTAACAAAAATCCTAGATATTCAATTTGCTTTTTCTCAAACTCACATTTTGACTTCTTCACTCTCAAGCCATTCTCCTGGAGTCTTTGTAGAACTGCCTGTAGCTTTTGCAGATGTTCTTGTTCTGTTCTTCCAGTGACCAGTAGGTCGTCAAGGTAAACAACGACATCAAGATCTTTCATGATGTTCTCCATAATTATTTGGAAGATTGAGGGTGCTGAACTGACACCAAATGGTAGTCTATTGTAGACAAACAATCCTCTGTGTGTGTTGATGGTTAGCAGATGTTTGGACTCGTCATCAAGAAGGACCTGCTGGTATGCTGAAGCCAGGTCAATCTTAGAAAACACAGTTCCTCCACTCAGTGTAGCCATCAACTCCTCAATCCGTGGTATGGGTAAGTCTCTGTAGTAGCTGCTTGATTCACTGTTAATTTATAGTCCCCACACAGTCTTATGGTTTTGTCCTTTTTCATCACTTTTCATTCAATGGGTGCTGCCCATTCACTGTGTTTTACAGGCGTGATTATTCCAGCCTTCTCCAGCCGGTCCAGTTCCGTGTCAACTTGGGCTTTCATAGAAAAAGGCAGTGGCCGGGATTTACAAAAGCGTGGAGGAATTTCAGGATTCACCAGTATTTTTGCCTTAAGCCCACGGAGTGTGCCTAGTTCATCTTTGAACACCTCCGAGCCTGAATCCAGCACTTCTTCAAGAGACGTTGTTTGATCCATTTGACTGACATGTTTAATTTTTTTCCAGTTTAAGCTGAGCTTTTGTAGCCAATTTCTGCCACACAAAGCTGGCCCCTCCCCTTTTACTACTATTAAGGTTAGCAGTTTACTTTGTTTTTCGTAGCTCACATTAGCTTGAAACTGTCCCAACACAGGCATAATCTCTCCAGTGTACGTTTTAAGCTTGACTCCTGCGACCTCTAGTGGCTCTTCTGAGAACGCAGCTTGGAATAGTTTCTCAGATATGATACTCACGGCAGCGCCCGTGTCAATTTCCATCATAATTTCTTTGCCATTTACTTTAAATGTCTCTGTGAATGACTTTTTCCCGTTCTCATCACTTAACAGCGAAAACATGGGCAACTCAGCTTCCTCTGCCTCCACATACTTAGTGTTTTTCTCAGCAATAACGTTTACTTTTTCCAGCTTCCATTTTTCCTCTGCAAGCTCTTTTGATGTGGCCAGTTTTCCCACAGTTATGGCATTTTGCATCCTTGAAATGACAAACATAAGGGCTGTGATCTTTGCCGTGACACCTATAGCACTTCTTCCCACTCTGATCAGAATGTCGCGCTGCACGCACATCCACTTTATGAACCACTCCCGAGCGCGATTCATGCCCTCTCAGCTGCTGCGTGTCTTTCTCCGCCGTCTCCATACTCAATGCGATCTCAAACGCACGTGCAAACGTCAGATTAGATTCTGACAACAGTCGTCGTTGGCAGGCTTCGTTGCGGATTCCACTCACGAATCGGTCGCGCAATGCCTCATCCAGCGTTGCTCCGAATTCACAACTCACAGCGCACTGTTTTAGCTCAGCGACGTATTCTGTCACAGTCTCATCAGCTCTTTGATCGCAATGATTAAAACGGAATCTTTCTGCAATCAGCAAAGGCTTTGGCTCAAAATGATTCTTTAAAGTGTCCACAATGTCTTTGTAAGACTTATCTTTCGGCTTCTCTGGTTGTACCAAGTTCCTCAGTAAACCGTAGGTAGTTGCTCCCATCACACTCAACAGAGTTGCAACCTGCTTCTCCTGGCTTATGTCGTTCGCCTCGAAGAACTGCTCCAGCCGTTCAATATAAGCCGACCACGACTCTGCTTTCAGAACAAACTCGCTTATATTTCCAATAAGCGCCATAATTTGAATAAAACTTTTATCCTCGTCGCCAATTTTTCTGTGATGTATCCACTAAAAAAGAATACACATGAGACAGCACGTTTGTCTTCTAGCCACCACTTTACTGCTTTTCACTTCCGCCGAACTGGCGCCCCCAACAAATTCCCAACATTCCTAGCGCTACTGCTACGGAATCTCAATGGTCTCAGATGCAAAATGGTAATTCATTTCATACTCACCGAATGCCGAGCAATATGTGGCGACACCCAATATCTCAACATGGAGAAATATCACTAGTAAAACCTGGAACACTGTACCTGGTGTGTTATGGGGCTGATGAGATGTGAGACGTGCGGATCCATATGCAATCTTTTATTTAGGAGAAGACAGAGACGTGGTCATAAAGCAGGCATGGGTCAAACAGTGGCAGACAGGTATATGGCGGGCAAGACACAAGAATAGTCCTAGGGCTAGCGTAGGTCGATGAACGGCAAACAGAATCAGAAGGGACGAGACTAAAGGGAGAAATCCAGGAAACCAGGCGAAGATCAGGAACCGAGAAAACAGCTAAGGCTAAGGCTAAGGCTAAGGCACGACTTATGGCTCTGTAGAGTAGCTATCGCTAAGAGAGGGATAAACGCATACAATATTCGGCAGAGGGAAGGGATCAGAGTGATTGTTAAATAGTGAGGGAGTGATATGAAACAGCTGGGTGCAATCAGTGTTAACAGCTGTGTGCAATCCGTGCTGAGTGCAATCAGTGCAATGAATGATGGGATATGTAGTCCGTGGTGCTATGCAACAGTTTGTGTAGTGGGAGAGTCAATGTAATGGAAAGGGTGACCTCTGGTGGCAATCGGATGGAAGGCCACGGACTGGATTCGTGACAGAGCCCCCCCCAAGGAGCGGCTTCCAGACGCTCAAAACCCTTTACGATTCGGTGGAGTGGAGGCAGAACAGGGGGAGAGATGGAGGGCCACCTGGAAGTGAAGAGACCATGCACTGAGGCAGGACCGGCGGAGCAGAGAGCCAGGGCGGAGCCGGCAGAACAGGTGCAGCTGAGGACCACCACAGCAGAGCAGACAGGACCTGAAGATCCCCTTGGCGGTAGCGAAGACCACAAACAGGACTGAAGATCCCACGGCGGAGCAGAAGACCACAGGAGCCAGACAGTAGACCACCACGGCGGAGCAGCAGAACCCCCAGAGCCAGACAGTAGACCACCAGGGCGGAGCAGAGGACCACCAGAGCCAGACAGTACACCACCACGGCGGAGCAGAGGACCACCACAGCGGAGCAGAGAACCACCACGGCGGAGCAGAGAACCCCCACGACGGAGCGGAGGGCCACCATGGCGGAGCAGAAGACCACCAAAGCCAGACAATAGACCACCACGGCGGAGCAGAAGGAACAGAGAACCCCCTTGGTGAACCACACCGATCAGGAGACCATGGCGGAGACTGTAACAACGAGAGAGCAGAGACAGACAACACAGACAGAACATTTGGGTTGATAGACAAGACTGAGCATTCAGGGGCAGTACCTCCTTGGCCGAAACAAAGCAAGCAAAGAATTCACAAACGTCCTCCATAGCCGTGACAGGACAAACAGGGAGTTCACAGACGGCCTCCATAGCCATGACAGGACAAGCAGGGAGCTCGCAAACGGCCTCTATAGCTGTGTCAGGACGAGCAGGGAGCTCGCAAACGTCCTCTATAGCTGTGACAGGACGAGCAGGGAGCTCGCAAACGGCCTCTATAGCTGTTACAGGACGAGCAGGGAGTTCGCAAACAGTCTCCTTAGCCGTGACAGGACAGGCAGAGAGTTCATAGGCGGTCTCCTTGGCCGGAACAGGATGAGCAGTGAGTTCATAGACGGCCTCCCTGGCCGGAACAGGACAGGCAGAGAGTTCATAGACAGCCTCCTTGGCCGGAACAGAACAGGCAGAGAGTTCATAGACGGCCTCCTTGGCCGGAACAGGAAAAGCAGAGAATTCATAGACGGCCTCCTTGGCCAGAACAAGACAGACAGAGAGTTCATAGACTGCCTCCTTGGCAGGAACAGAACAGGCAGAGAGTTCATAGACGACCTCCTTGGCCAGAACAGAACCGGCAGAGAGTTCATAGACGGCCTCCTTGGCCTGAACAGAACAGGCAGAGAGTTCATAGCTGCGGGGTCAGAGAAGAGAAAAAGGCGGCGGACGAGAGCAGACAAGCAACAAAAATTAAGTTTAACTAAAAATAACAAAATCTATTTTTGTTCAATCATAGTCTATATGACTATGCCATTCCGCGCCGTATGGCGCGCTGTGAGGCTATTAGTTTAGGCTACTCCTCATTGATAATGTTTTTTTTTTTTTTTAAACAGTTCTATTATGTCTACAATTGAATTATAGGCCTATAATTAAAATTATGAACACAGCAGCCATCAATGAAAATTAAGAGCAACTTTATTTCATGCACAGATTTTCAAAAACAACCCGTTTAACGCGAAATACGTTTCTTCTCGTGTTTTTTCACTATACGTGCCACAAGAGAAATATTAAGGGAATAATTTAAGACAGATATATGCCATCATCAGCCTATATTGAAGTAATTTTGTCTCTTGTTGTCTCAGAGAATATGCAAAGAGTCATATGTCATTATGTCATTATGATAAATGATTTGCTTTAGTAACATGATAGTAACATGCTGTCGTGTATAATTATATATTTTATTTATTTCCATATTCTTTAACCCTTCTTTAACTGTTTTGACATGCCCTGACATTTGTGTTTTTTCAGTATCTTAAAACGTATTAATGGCTAAAGTCTGATTACACTGTATTCAGCACAAACTGGGCTACGATAATATGTGAGCAGCGTGAATGTACATGTTTGCGAAAATAACGTTTATGCATAGTTAGTGAAAAACAAAAATTTTTGTTTAAAATGTGTTTTATAAGTTAATTAACATAAATTTTGAATACATGATTCAAATGTTTGATAAATGATTTGATTTGCTTTAGTAACATGTTTGTTACTACGATGTGTTTTATAAGTTCAATAAACTTAAATAAATGTTGAATACTTGTTTAAAATGTATGATTTGCTTTAGTAAGATGATAGCAACATGCTGTCATATATAATTATATATATTTTATTTATTTCCATATTCTTTAAAATGGGGATAAGACTCTTTTAGCTTGTAATGTTTATGTATGTGTGTGCTTGTTTATTGATTTATCAGAACACAAATTGTATAATGACTGGTATTACACTGTATAACAAGGTAAATGTGGTTTATGATGAAATTTCCTGAGTCCTCATAATTAAGATTGCAAACAATATTTAATTAAAATGGAATCGTATGCAAAAAATGTTGTGTGATGGGAAGGTGTACAGTTTGTACAGTAAAAAATCATTACACCTACTGTATATGGAATGTTCCCGCAAACCAGATGTGTAGTAATACTCCAAATGATTGACCTGTGCAAAATGTATCCCCATGAGCATAACAGCTATTTAAATTATACTAAATTATGTTTCTGAAAATATAAAGAAACATTTATAAAGTTTATTGTGATGGTTAGGTTTAGGGAATGATACAGTATAAAAATCATTAATATAATGTAAATATAAATATCAAAGGTTTTAAATATATTGTAGAAACTTTAATTTTCCTGTGAAACTGCTTTGCATCTATTTGTTAGGTGAAAAAAAGCAAAAACAATTTAACGTGAATTTAATTGAATTATGCCTATGGAAAGACTCCGTAAAACATGACAATAACATATCCGGACATGTCGGGGGATCCCGATAACCCTTATCGTTTGGCCTGTTAAATTTTTTTTCACGTCGCTGGCTCCTCAATCGACCGATAACATTTTCTTACATGGCAAACTCTTTTTCCCACTCCTGGTAAAATGCACAATATTTTTAGTGATGACTAAAACTAGTGTAAATGTTTTGCTGTGTTTTATATCCTGTGTGATAGCACAGTTTATTTATTTTCATTTCATCTAAAAGAAGAGAATAAGACTCGGACGTTTTAGTGTGAGAATGAGGGAGAGAGAGAGAGATAGAGGTTTTTGTAAACCACTCATTCAGACATTGGTCATCCTTGCACTTGGAAAAACTTTTTTCCTCACAGAAAAATGTAAGGGATTTTATTTTTACTCATTTATTCATTAAGCTTAAAGCTTCTTATTTATTTACTCATTAAGCTAAATGTTTATTTTCAATTTCATTATTAGATGTGTTATTTAATTCCTTTTATATATTTCTGGGGAATCATTTTATACAGTCATCAGATTATATATGTGCGCGCCGAACACACATACTGTGATATGTTAAAACTGTTTACTTATTTTGATATTATCCTTAAAAGCAATATCTTCTTTTTTACATGTCCAGAGAGAGAGAGTGACCAAAAATGCAAACGGATTCCTCCCCAGACATGTGGGGCGTCAGATGCCGGAAACAAATGGATGTGGGGACTGACCATAAAATCTTCAAAAACATTCCTCAGGACTTAATTTATGACATCGGACAGAATTGGACAAACACCATATTTCTTCCCCCGGAGGGCAAAGGTCGACATCGGAATTCCACATATGCCGATTTCCACATCTGGATGTCATTAACAGGTCACAGGGTCAATACGATGTGGGTGGTCGCGACGTGGGTGGGCTACGTGGGGGGAGGGGAAAGGTCAAAGCCATAAATCAATCTTGACACATGGTGGTCCTTACTGACTAACACACATATTATGAAACAAAAACTTTTATTTTGTATGCGATTAATTGCGATTAATCGTTTAACAGCACTAATATATATATATATATATATATTATATATATCTATAATATTGTTTTTTTTTTTTTCCAGAAAACACCTGCCCTCCTGAACTACTGCTCCGCCATGGCCTCATGAACTGCTGCTCCGCCATGGCTCCATCGAGTCTCCCTCTCCGCATTGGCCCCCTGTATATATGTAATATACTGTATACTTGTATATATATATATAATGAATTGTGTATTTGTCACTGGGGGGGGCATTTAAATAGGTACAATACATAATTAAGTAGTATACATTGCTTTGTTTGTAATATTGTGGCCTAGTATTAAATAAAATTTATTTTATTTGACTCAATCAAACCATAATACACCTATCTTTGACTGATCTGTTCAATTTCGCTCGTTAAAAACAGCTTTTAAAAATTGATGCAAGTTACAAGCTTTTTGTGAATGGATAAGATCCCTAAAGTTGCAAAAACTGAAGTCTCAAACCCAAAGAGCTATTCTTTATAAAATTTAAGACTCGTCCACGCCCTCCTAAGGACATGTTCTACTTTACTGTGTGGGAAGATTTGCATAACGCCGCCCAAATGTCACGCAAAGAAAGAAGGCGTAACTTTGCGTCTCGATGGTGTATTGTTGGTTGCCGCCATGTCGGGAGGATCACAAAATGAGACATGGTTTAATGTTTACGTGTCGCGATGCAATCATAAGTCATTATAATCAGTAATTATGTCCCCACTGGATGCAACAAATGCCTCGTTTGTAATGGGTTTTATTGGTTTTGTCTCGTCGCGCCGGGACACGGCATCACAGTATGGTAAGGGGCGTAACATTTCCGTCACACGCTTGAGGTATTCGGCCAATCACATTGCTCTGGATAGCTGGCCAATCAGAGCATATCTCGCTTTTCAGACCGATGAGCTTTGAATCGATGTGTTTCAGAAAGGCGGGGTTTAGAGGAGAAACAATAATGTACAGTATGTGGAAAATAATGTGTTTTTTTAACTTTAAACCGCATAAACACATTTCATTACACCAAATACACAAAATAATGTTCTTTTTAGCAACATCATATGACCCATTTAATTTGGAGAAAAAGCATGTCAATAAATTATATCTTTGTTGGACAACAGGTTGTTGGAGGTCCAGCCCTCCAGTGCTCGCTCCTCGTAAGAGCCTTCCAGAGGGCCCCCCGGTGCCGGCTCCTCGAAAGCCCTTTGCTGTGCCTGCTCCTCCAGAGCACCCTCCAGTCCCAGCACCACGTCAGCGCTACCCTGATCCCCTGTTCCAGAGTATAGCCCACGGAGGGCTCCTGATCCCCAGTTCAGCCCAGGAAGGGCTCCTGTTCCTGAGTATAGCCCACGGAGGGCTCCTGATCCCCAATTCAGCCCAGGAAGGGCTCCTGTTCCCCAATTCAGCCCAGGGAGGGCTCCTGATCCCCAGTTCAGCCCAGGAAGGGCTCCTGTTCCCGAGTGTAGCCCACGGAGGGCTCCTGATTCCCCGTTAAGCCCAGGAAGGGCTCCTGATTTCCTGTTAAGCCCAGGGAGGGCTCCTGTTTCCCTGTTAAGCCCAGGGAGGGCTCCGGATCCCGAGTATAGCCCACGAAGGGCTCCCGATTCCCCTGCTCCGCTATGGTCTCCCGAGCACACAGAAATATGTCAACAACGAGACTTTATCGTTATTATCGTAGGAAGACTAATTCTTATCGTGGGGAGAATTTTTACCATTATATCGCAAACAATAAGATATCGCCCATCCCTACTCGGTATGTTTACTCTTCCGTGCTCTGACTCAGAGAAACCTGATTCGTCCATCGCTTGTCAATCATAAGTGTGCATCATATCCCGCCCCGTCTCATCCTGTCACACCCTTCCCTGCTCTTCCGCATTCATATCTGACCACAACAAACACAGAGAACCATCTGTACCCACGAAATATCCAAATAATAAAAACACGATTACGATAGTATATGGCAGTGGTCGGCATCAGGCGGCCCGCAGCGGCGCAACCAGATTATTTTGATAGTGGCTGGTTCTGAAATAGATCTGTCATGACAGCAAAAGTTACTCACAATCAGAGTATGTCAGCGGAGCGCAGAGTCGAGCGCTGTGATTTTGACTGGAGCGAGGAGCGGATATTTTAAAAGTCGGAGCGTCATGGTTTTCACTCGCTCCTAGAGCACTCCACCACCGCTCCATCACGAGTGCAATTCATGCCAACGACCCGTAATATAACTGCATATTTAGCAAGAATTCACATGTTAATACGGGGGTCTCCAAACTCGGTCCTGGAGGGCTGGTGTCCTGCAGAGTTTAGCTCCAACCCTAATTAAACACACCTGAACCAGCTAATCAAGCTCTACTAGGCATAAAAACCTTACAGTCAGGTGTGTTGAGGCAATTGGCAGCTAACTCTGCATACACCGGCCCTCCGGACTGAGTTTGGACAGCCTGTGTTAAACTTTAGAGCTAGCTTGATAGAGAAGGTTCACTCAAACGGGAAAGAACGGGCTATATGCTAATAGCGGAATCGGGAAATCAAAATAGAACTAGTGATAAGGCGGCGCTCTGATTGTTTTTGTTGTAGAATACGATAGGGGATATATTCACACGTTATAGAAATGAAAATAATGGTGTATAAAATAGATTTTAAGATAAAAATAGACAATAAAGAATTAACTTGATGGAGCTCAAACTCAAAACACACGGCAGCAACAAACAAGTTCACAATCAAATCCTCTTTGTCACACATCGTGTACACAAGTGTAACGATGGTGAAATTCTTGGGTACAAGACTCAGTGCCATGGCAGTACAAGCAACAAGATATGAAAAATTAACAGTATACATATATTACAATATACACATTTTACACAATATACAATAGACAATTGTACACAATATACAATATACACATTTCCATAATATACACGTAGTACACAGTATACTCAAGAGACTTATAAATGTATAGCTTTTATATATGACTTACAGTGATGTATACTGTAGTGTTTTACTGTGAAGTTCAGTGCAGAACTTAGTGCAGAAGAGAAGATGGAGCTGCATGTGTTCTATTCTATGCAGTGCAAGACATGCTACAGTGCTGTCAGAGTCAGTGTGCTGGTTTGTAGATGGAATCCAGTGTGAGGGGTAGGGGTAAGTGGGTGATTATCGTTTTGCTATCTGGAGTTCAGTAGTCTGATGGCCTGCGAAAAGAAGTGGTCTCGCGTTCTGCTGGTTCGGGTCCTGATGCTGCAGTACCGTCTGCCTGATGGTAGCAGTGAGAAGAGTCCCTGGGCTCGGGTGGCAGGAGTCTCTGATGATCTTCCATGCTTTCCTCACACATCTCTGGGTGTAGATTTCCTGGAGGAAGGGAAGCTCACCTCCGACGATGTGCTGGGCTGTCTAAACTATTCTCTGCAGGGCTTTCCGGTTAAGAGCAGTGCAGTTGCCATACCAGGCGGTGATGCAGCCAGTCAGGATGCTCTCCACAGTTCAACTGTAGAACTGTCTAAGGATTTTTGAGCTCAGACCAAATTTCTTTAATCGCCTGAGGAAGAAGAGACGCTGGTGGGCCTTCCTCCATGGAACTCTGACCAGAGCATGCTGGCAACCAGAGCTGCCCAAGTAGCTATAACTGCAGACCGGAGATCTCCAAAATGGGGCGTGAACTCCAAAAGTGGGCAGAACCTCCAAAATGGGGTGGGGTCTCTTCGCGTGAAGACTTTCACCATTGGCTCTGGCTTCTGCCAATTGTTATTGACTTACATTTCAAAATAAAACTTATAATGTAACATTGGTTCTAGTCCATCTAAAATAAAATATGCTATATAAGTAAATATTCTCCTTGAGAGCAGAGCCCAAAGCTCGTGGCCAATGGTGTTCGGACTAGAGTTTGAACCTCTGCTTAATGATATAAACGAGAATCACCCACGAGCTCTCCCGCAAGCCGTCCCAGCACACCGCAGGGGAAAGATTTTACTCTATCGCTTTGTTCTAAGCAACGGGGGCGTCCCGGGGCTCGAAATTCGCAGGGTAGGAGGGGGTAGTGACGCTGGGTGTAACTAAAAAGGTGCCATTGTCCGGTGAGGACCGGTTGGGAAGTTACGGAACGATCTCAAATCGCATAACCTTATTAACTGTTTATCTCCTCGCTTTCTCTTAAACTGCAGCTTTTCTTTACGCACGCTATTCCGCCGCCACCTGCCGTCAGTAATTTCACTGGTTAAGGTTAAAGGGTCAGGTGTGGGTTAGTTTGTCGTTAGGCAGTTTTTTTGTAGCATAATTAGAAAAAACACTTTAATTGACCAACCCTAAATCTTTAAGAAAAAATCACTGTGGGGCTGAGTTTGCATGAAGTGGGATTTGGGGAAAATTTGTGCATGGTGTGCAGTGCCTGTCCTGTCATGGGAGGAAACCACGCCTATTTTGGAGCCTCCTCACCCCGTTTTTGAGTTCACGTCCCCCATTTGGATATTCTCCGTGCTGCAGTTAACCTTCTCGAGCGGTGTGACGAACCAATTTGCGTGCATTATATTATATTATAAATTACTGCTGCCTATATCTAGCCTAAATTCTGAAGGACTACCTATTGTTTCGGGTTTTATTTTTTTTTATAATATTTTAATAGGCCTAAGTGGTCTAGGCTAATATCTTCTGTACTCTGTAATTCTGTATTTAGGCCTATATACAGCTATGTGTTAGCTTAGGTCTACAGTTTAACTAAGATTATTTAATAACTACGGAGCTCCGAATATAATTTGAATGAACAATTAGTTTCTACGACCTCAGCAGGTTTTATTATTTTTTAAATTTATTTATTATTATTTATTAATTTTAAGTAATAATGATTTTAAGTAATTACGAAATATAATAATTTGTTCAATGATTTAGGCCTACTATAGGGAATGATCGAATTAACGAACGAATGAATTCGTGTCAGCTAAGCCTAAACAAGAGAATGAATACTTAATTCGTGGCCATAATTTAGACTAAACTAAAAAATTAATTCTTAATTCGTGGCCATAATTTAGACTAAACGAAAAAATTTATTCTTAATTCGTGGCCATAATGTAGTCCTAGCATAAAAGAGAACTTGCCTATTCTAAATTCGTTGGCCGTGATTGTCTTCATGTCATGATCGGGGCTCCGTACAATCGAATATAACCTTAGCCTACCTGTTTGTTTATTCATTTATTATGGTATGTAATTAGCTCACCTTTTGCTGCACCATGTTTGGGTAGCACATCCTTGTGCTTTCTGGCAATGTGCCGCTTCATATTCCAATATGAATCTTTACTAACTCTCTCCGCACTCCTTCTCAGTTTCTTCTCCCTGCTTATTCTTAACTTAGATTTTTTACTTTACGTTTATGTATAAGGCTTGCAACTTCGTTGAAAAAATATCTGAACTCTGCTCTACTATTCTCGATCTCTACATATTCTCGATCTCGAACAAGCAAATCACCTAACGGGATTCTGGGTTGAGCGAGCGGCACTGAGCGTATTGAGCGAGCGGAGCGGAATCTTCAGAAAGGCACTCTGCGCTCTTAAGGAAATATTACCACACCGATCCCCGCTCCGGTCCCACTCCGCTCCGCTCACATGCTCTGCTACTGACTGTGTGTGAGTAGTCCAGGTGAGGTGCTTGGTGATGTGAACGCTGAGGAACTTGAAGCTGCTGACCCGCTCCACTGGAGTCCTATCGATGGTGATNCGTTCGTCACTATAGATCATGACATACTCATAGATAGATTACAAACCTATACAGGTATTCAAGGGCAGGCTTTAAAATGATTTAGATTATACCTGTCTGATCGCTACCGTTTTGTTCATTTAAATGGGGAGTCATATCAATTATCACCAGTAAAATATAGAGTGCCACAACGATCTGTCCTAGGTCCTCTGCTATTTACAAAATACATGTTGCCCCTGGGTAATATTATTAGAAAATACGGGATAATTAGTTTCCAGTTTTTTGGTGTTGTTTTTTTGACTGTTATGCCGATTATACTCACTATACATCTCAACAAGAACCAGATGAAACTTCTACAATTAGCTAAGCTACACACAAGTTTTAAGGAAAGATGGATCCATTTCTGCTCGCCTCTTACCCCCCCTTGGTTTACAGCTTCGAGACTGTTATCTGAGCCGTCTCACGTAGTCGTGGTTGCAGCATCGGAACCGCGTACGCTGGGCACCCGCGATTGCGTGTTGCCGCGTCCATCCTCCTAGCTCGTGCGGGCTGCACTAGTGGTCATGTCCTCCGCGCCTCGCTACTCTGCCACACTCCTTTCGGGCCTCTCTCCTCTCGCGCACGCGGTGGCTTCGCGCACTCCTTTTTACCTCTCAACGTCGTTTGATCTACCCCTCTTTAGTGGCGACCGCTGCTGCAGCGCATCTCGACGGGACCTCGGTGCTATCCGTGGAAGATCGTGGCGTCTTGCTTCCCCCTCTCCTGCCGCCTGCAGATAGCTAGTTATGAGTCCTCGCACCTCCGTTAGAGCTGTTAGGCGAGGGTGAATGCACGCTAGGTGTTGTCCTGCATCTTCATTAACAACTACAGATGGTCCAAAATGCACGCTAGAGATTACCATCAGAAATTATCTATTACCCCATTTTACGTCTCTGCCTGCTAAGCTACCTATTCCGTTCCGATCGTTTACAACATATTTTACTGCCTAAATGCCCTTATGGGTTAGCTCCTCGTACCTAACTATCTCACCACGCACAATCCATCATGCTCCCTAAGGTTGCAAAACTCTGGATTTTTGGTAGTACCTAGAATAGCAAAGTCCAATAAAGGAGGTAGAGCTTTTTCGCATTAGGCTCCCAAACTCTGGAATAGCCTTCATGATAACATTCGGGGCTCAGACACACTCTCTCTGTTTAAATCAAGATTAAAGACACATCTCTTGGCCAAGCATTCAAATAATGCATAATCCGAATATTGCTTGGTGCAGTTATCGTCTACAAATGCACATTATTAATTCTAGTTGTTGTGTTATACAATACATTGGGTTGGTTGGAACACCGCTATGGCTAATATGTCTCTATATGTTTCTTGTTTTTTGCCTAATCTAGAATTACCAAGCTTCCAGTCTGGTACTCGCAAAACACCTGAAAGAGATGATGCCAACCCCAATAGTCACGTCTCAAGATGGGACTCAGCATCGGTTTCCATCTTGGCCGTGGACTCAGGCGTAACGACATACTCTGAATGGCGGCCCATGTCTTGACTAGAACTCTGAAGATCATTTGAGACCGTGACGAGACTCTAGAAGAGCGCCATTTTGTGGAACTCTTGTTTGGCTGCCCTCTTGCGATTGAGCTCTGAATGGCGGCATGTTGTTAAGAGCTCTTGATGTGCCGCATGACGTGAGCAAGCGTCTGGCTTGGCAACGTGCCGTGAAAGGACTTGGCTAGCAACATACGGAGCAGGCTCTGGTGTGGCAGACTGACTGAGCAGGCCCTGGGTAGCGACATGATTTTCAGCAGACTTGTCTTGGCAGACCTATCTGATAAGCTTTGACCTTGGTAGATTTTACATGATTAAACTTAACATTAATGGCCATGATGTGAGCACGGTCCTGGAGTAGCCGCGTGAACGTAGCAGCTTGGGGCCTTGGGCAGGCGACTTAGCAGAACTTGGCATAGCAACATTGACGTGAGAGCTGTGGCTTTGGCAGACATGATTTTGGCAGGCTTTGGCTTGGCAGTCATGACTTGAACCGGCTAAGGCTTGCCAGGCTGACGGAACCGACTTTTGGAAGTACCGTTCCTCCTCCATGACAACGCCCACAAGTGAAAGCCGATCCACTCACTCATAGCACAGTCTATATACCGTTTCTGGGGACCCATTTTGGGGTATACGTGGCAAGTCACGTGCATGTCTTTACTTAAACAAATCAAAAAATGTCTTTTAGAAAGTCAATGAAGTCCACTTGAATAGTAACTTCACAAAAGTCTGCCACCTATTCTTCATGAGCGATTACCTTGACCGGCGGCGAACAAGATGATCTTCTGGATTCATCATGGGGGTCGTGTATCTGTAACGAATCATCCACTGAAGGCGAGCGTAGGGAAGAACCCAAGTGCAGTTTATTTACAAAAGTGATCCAAACAATAATCCGAGACTTGACTAGGCATGAACAGACTAGACTCACCGACAGTGGGTTACAACATCAATACACGACAAAGAACAATGACAACATGATGGCTACTTATAGCAGACAAGAGGGTCACATGACAAGAACAACCAATGGGAAACAAGACACATGACTAGGACAACCAATAAGAACATGACACAAAGAACAAAATCAGAACTAACACACAAGTGCTTCGACTTCATGCTGCACCCGCAAACCATCGTCGGCTGCTACGTCACTGTCACGTGTGGCATCAAAGTACCGCGTTGCGAGAGCAGCCGTCTGACTCTCAGCTGTGCAGCTTTTTTCATATAACTGCAGATGCGCTGATTACGACACAGCGTTTCACATTGTGCCAAAATTCACCACGACAACAATGAGACGGTGTGGTTCTTCTACCTCCTTCAATTCCAATAATAGCCACAAATCGGTGTTTTTAGAACAGTAAAAGCTTTTTTACTGTAGTCGCATTGTTATATTGAGTCACGTTTATCATGAAATCATATATACCCCCACTTTATTAGTATTTAAATAGTATATATTTATGTTGGACTTTATTCTTGAACAGATGGCGCTGTATTAAGCAGTATATAAAAATTGTTTCTGTTGCTCATGAAAACGTTTCTGAAACTTCTGTGTATTTGACAAATATTGCATTCAATGCACTTTATCTGTGATAAGAGTATGCAAACACAGCAAAAGAACATGAACCTCATCAACCACAACACCCTGACAACTGCATTGCCAACGCTGCAACCGTGTTATAATAGCTTAAATAGAACCTCTGCATACGCTCCGCACCTGTAAAGCGTTTTATATCTATATTAGTTCGTTTGCTTTGGGTGCATGATGCACAATTTATTTTTTTTAGGATATTTATGTTCAGATTTTTATTTTGCGGAGTTCCCGTGAATCATTTTTTCGTCTGCATCCAGAGGCGGACAGTACCTATAAGTGCCTACACTTACTTGAGTATTGTATTAAGTACACTTTTTGAGTATCGTCTAATTTACTTGAGTATATTTTTTTCTGGGAACTTATGACTTTAACTTCACTACATTTGAAAGACAAATATTGTACTTTTCACTCCACTACATTTCTATCAAGGTCCTCGAAGTAGAAAGTCGTTACTATGTAGCAGCTTTGAAAGTCAGTGGGTGATTTTTTTCTTCTCTAAAACGTGACTTTCTTTTTTTTCAGACAGTTTATCAGTAATCACTCTTGTAGGGCTATATGAAATGATTTCCCAGCATTTTTTGAACACTGACCAGCTGCAAATGTGATATTTATTTACAACAATTCAATAATAAGAAGTTAATATTGTGGTATATATTAGACACAATATTGTCTGATTTTGCTAAATTGTGTACGTGAAAATATTACCTATAAAACCACAGAAGAACTGTTATGCATCTCCTAATAAAACACAATAGGTGTTGGACTTGAAGCAGCACTGCACAGACTGTTCTGTGTGTGACATCAAAGTACCGCGAGAGCGATTAGACAGCATTTTTTAAATGTTTGTTTTGATGTCAAATAAGTCTTGCTGTTGGCTTCTTTGTTAACGCATTGTATTCTGTTGTAAAGTTATACATCTACAGTTGTTGCTGGGTTTTAAAGCAGGTTTGATTTTGTTTCTTCCTTATCACTCTGTATTTACAGGATTTCACTGTCCACTCTGTTCAAATGTGATTGAATGGCTACACAGATGTGTGCACACACTGTCAGAACTGTGTGAGATCACTACCATCCTGCTTTTGTGGGGGTGTTAAATATTTATTTTTTAGTTTTTATCCCCCATAGGTTTTTAACATTCTAAAAGCTCTTTATTCCAAAGATACTACAAGCTAGTCAGTGTATTCAGCAGGTGTAATGTATTCTAAGTTGCTTCAGAAGTATTGCAAGTATTACGTACAACAATAAAAATGCATTGACATAAAAAACGTAATTTTCTTTTGGTACTTACGTACTTTAAAAGTAAAAAAAAAAAAAAAAAAAAAAAAAACAAGTTGTTGAACTTTACTTAAGTAAAAATCTATCTTTACAACTTTTACTTGTAATGGAGTAATATTTGACCAGCAGTACTTTCACTCAAGTAATGGAGTTGAGTACTTTGTCCGCCTCTGCCCGCATCCCGCACACACACGAGGGTCTACCGCTCGCACCCGCAATCGCCTATCTTGTCCCACGCCGCACTCTGTTGCATCAGGTCTCGCGGGAGCAGGTCTCTAATCAACTGGCACTTGACTCGACAGTGCGTGTGCTACATCCTTTTTACAATCTATAAAACACTGCGTCGTTCTCAATGTAACGTGGAAGTAACGTATAGAGACCTCAGTTTGTAACTATACTCTAATTACTATTTTGAATATTATAACGCGTTAAATTACTCCGTTAATTTAACTCCGTCAAATTACAGTAACGCGTTACTAAGTAATGCGTTACTGCCCAACACTGCCTGCCTCATTGTTTAATGTATTTAGTTAATATATTATGTCTAAGGGTTAGTGCTAATTTTGTTAACACTAGACTTAGTCCCGGGCTAAAATGTCCTTGTTAGTTTTTATCATATTTAGTCAACCTTATCCTGTTTAGTTTTAGTCGACTAAAAGTCTCAACGTTTTAGTCTAGTTTTAGTCCAAGAAATTCTAAAGTATTTTAGTCTAGTTTTAGTTGAAGAAAACCTGAAGTATTTTAGTCCGAGTTTTTAGTCAATGACAACTGACATTTTATTAGCATACGATATTATTAATTCACTGTACAGCAGTATTAATTTGGCACCCATTTTAATTCAGTCTTAGTCTTACGCAAATATACATTTTAGTTATCCTATTTAGACAACCTTGTCCTGTTTTTTTATTCTGAAATGTATTAGCATTTAGTAAAAAAAAGTTTTTTTATCCATACATATTAGTCACATTCTTCGTCATTCTGTATATCTACACTGATCAAATGATTTTTTTCTCAAAAGTAGAATCGAATTTTTTGTTGTCATTTGAGAAAATACTTGTGCTTTCAGGTATTGCACTTTCCAAGTATCACAAATCAATCGAATGTGGACACATTGGGTATGTTACCTCATCTAGTGTATCTGATTTATATAGGCTTTTTATTTATATAATCAACACTCAAGACTATGCAATTATCTGTCTACATTATGAAAACTGGTAAAACAAACGAAAAATATTATAACATTGAAATTCCTAGTAATTCCACTAATTCCATATCTGCAATAGTCTATTTCTCTGTTAAAACAACAGCGATTGAGTAAGTTTATTTATTCAGCGATCACAATTGCAAACAATATAGTGTCTAATTTCAGGACCGTAATAAAGACGCTTTCATTTAGATCGCTAAACTCCAGCTTGTTTGTTTTTCAGATCGTCTGCGGCGGCGCTTCCGCAAAGATGAGTGAGCGCGTGCGCATGGTTGCCAGATTACTTAAAATAAGCAAAACACACCGGGCAGAAAATGTACCAATTTAACAGCGAAGCTCTGATTCAGGGATAAGAACTCTTGATATCTGGCAACCACACTCATGAAAGCTCGCGTAGTAGAGGCGTGGAGAGTAGTCTGCAATTAAATTTTGTCTCCTTTTTTGACGAAAATAAAAAGAGGTTTTTGGTCAACGAAATTGCATGTTGATATAGTCTTAGTTATCGTTTATTGACCTTGTCGTCTCGTCTTTAGTCATGGGAAAAAGCTCGTCAATGAACATTTTTCGTCATAGTCTTCCTTAACGAAATTAACACTGCTAAGGGTGTATTATTTTGTTTATTTCCTGGGAAGGCCTCATACAGGCAAATATGAAACTGCTGCATGTTGTAGAGGAAATTGACGTCAGAGAGACGTTCAGATCATGTCTGTATAACGTCAGTTAGTTCAGAACCACTTTTGGAAGTCTTCTGGACGTGCAAAACTGGTTCAATATCTGAACGTCTGACTAAGACCCCTTTTGGACGGCTGTGGACGTGCAAAACTGGTTCAATATCTGAACGTCTGACTAAGACCCCTTTTGGACGTCTGTGGACATGCAAAACTGGTTCAATATCTGAACGTCTGACTAAGACCCCTTTTGGACGTCTGTGGACGTGCAAAACTGGTTCAATATCTGAACGTCTGACTAAGACCCTATTTGTACGTCTGTGGACGTGCAAAATTAGTTCAATATCTGAACGTCTGATGGGGATCCCTTTTGGATGTCTGTGGATGTGCAAAACTAGTTCAATATCTGAACGTCTGACGGGGATCCCTTTTGGACGTCTGTGGATGTGCAAAACTAGTTCAATATCTGAACGTCTGACGGGGATCCCTTTTGGACGTCTGTGGACGTGCAAAACTAGTTCAATATCTGAATGTCTGACCAAGACCCTATTAGTATGTCTGTGGACGTGCAAAACTAGTTCAATATCTGAATGTCTGACCAAGACCCTATTAGTATGTCTGTGGACGTGCAAAACTAGTTCAATATCTGAATGTCTGACCAAGACCCTATTAGTATGTCTGTGGACGTGCAAAACTAGTTCAATATCTGAATGTCTGACCAAGACCCTATTAGTATGTCTGTGGACGTGCAAAACTAGTTCAATATCTGAATGTCTGACCAAGACCCTATTAGTATGTCTGTGGACGTGCAAAACTAGTTCAATATCTAAACGTCTGACTTGGACCCTCTTTTGTATGTCTGTGGACGTGCAAAACTGGTTCAACATCTGAATGTTTGACTAGGACCCTCTTGGACGTCTTATGGATGTACAATATCTAAACGTCTCACTAGGGACCCTCATGGATGTCTGTGGATGTGCAATATAGTAGTAATTCTCATCCAGCACCCATATGTGTGCTCTCCCCACTGCTCTTCTACTTGTATACAAACGAATGCACTGCAAAAGACCCCTCTGTCAAACTCCTGAAGTTCACAGATGACACCACACTTATCAGGACTGTAGTACAGTCTGCTTACCAACAGGAGTTTGAAAAGCTGGTTATGTGGTGCAGTCACAACAACCTGGAGCTGAACACACTCAAAACAGTGGAGATCAAGGACTTCAGGAGGAACCCCCCTGCACTCATCATCATGGACAGCACTGTGACTGCAGTGGAGTCATTCAGGTTCCTGGGCACCACTATCTCTCAGGACCTGAAGTGGGACACTCACATTGACTCCTTTGTGAAAAAGGCCCAGCAGAGGCTGTACTTCCTTCGCCAGATGAGGAAGTTCAACCTGCCACAGAAGCTGCTGAAACAGTTCTGTTCCGCCATTATTGAATCTGTCCTCTGAACTTCTATAACTGTCTGGTTTAGCTCAGCTACCAAATCTGACCTCAGAAGACTACAGAGGATAGTCCGGACTGCTGAGCGAATCACTGGTTCAACCTACTGCCGTCTGGTCGACGTTATCACTGAGCACCAGAACGGCCAGACACAGGAACAGTTTCTTCCCCCAGTCAATCCACCTCTTGGACAGTTACTTTACAAAAAATGTGTATTACACAACACTATTTATAAATGGTATTTATTTAACACCCATTATTTTACATTCCTTGCTTTGTACGTAACATACCTGTACACAGAATACCATCTAATTTTTTTTTGTATCTTGTGTATCATTTATTTTTTCTTTTCTTTTTTGTTTTGCTTTAAATAAGTTTTGTATATATTTGTAACTTTCCCAGTTACTTGGTTTATTTTTTTATCTGTGTTTTTGTCTTGTCACTGTCATTCTGTTTGTGTTGTGGAAGCTTCTGTCACCAAAACAAATTAATTGTGTGTGTAAACATTCCTGGCAATAAAGGTCTTTCTCTTTCTCTCTTTCTAAATTATTATAATTAAATTTTTAAATCACAGTGATAATGTTTGCTTCTGTCAGTTCTACATAAATGTCAGTTGATTAATTCCCATGGAGTGCACTTAAATATTCCCCAAATTGTGCAACCCTATACATTTACTATGTAATTATTTATTTCAAGACCCAGATTTGGCATAAAGCTGGCATTGCTGGCATTCATTCAGCATTGGCAGAAGGCATGACCAAGCAGATGTGTTATGCTGCAAGATGTAGGCCAAATGTTGTGAATAATATTTGGACCAAAATGTCAACTGTGAACCACATACCCGGTCTTCCCTCCCACAATGTTTAAATATTTTTAATTTTAAATATGAAAAAGTATATATATATATATCATATTATATAATATATATAGATAATTATTTATAGAGTCCTTACCACAGAATTTGGCAAATATTTAATTTGTCGACTATCAGCATGGAACAGATTTTTTTTTTTTTTTATTGAACGAATGTCAACACATTCAATACAATTTCAGTTACAACATATAAACAATTTTCATAGGAATACATTAAAGAATGCACAAGCTTGCACAACTGGTACAGCTTTAATTGTTTCTTTGAGGGCAATATGGACTCAATATAATGCTTCACTTCATTTTTAAATGCAATAAAACATGGATTTTTTTTCCTGAAAGTTTACATTTATGGATATGAAATTTGGCCATTAAAATGATAATAAAAACATAAAAAAAAGTGTGGGTCTGTTTGTATCTAGAGTTTTCAATAATGCTTAAAAGAACATCTTTCCACTGTAAAGTAACATTTTCGTCAACATTGTCAGCAATAAAATCAAGTACATTTCGCCAAAAAAAGACACATAGGGCAGTGCCAAAATAAATGAACAGCTGTCTCTGGCTTCTACTTAGCAGCGTATCGAAATTGATTCCTAATCGCCACGTCAGTGACGTCACACGTAACGTCAACAGAAAAATTGATACTGCAGAAGTACGATCGATCGAGACTGCTGACATTGCCGTGAATTCGAATACAATTCGAATAAAGCAAACAGGTAAGTAAAAACAATCAATTTTATGTGTTTTACAGTTAAGTTTAGATGACATCATGCCCGATCAATATCTGAAAATACTTTTTAAAAACGGCGGCATTTTGCGCGGGCATTCAGGCCCATCACATTGACACAAGCAAATATCCCGACCCGATGTCTTGGTGTCAGCATGTTTTGAAACAATATTTTTACTCTAATATAGTATAATAATATGGTCATAACCAATTAACCTTCCATGAGACCGTGGACGCACATTTTGCAGGTTAAAATGTCCATGGTTAATATTACGTAATATCTTGTTAGTATCACATAAATGCTTAAGTCTGGATAATGATGATGAATAATGTCTGGATAATCAATCATTGTGTCATATAGTCGGACAGAAGACCGAAAAGTAACAATTCATTTTTTATGCATATTAAGAAATTTTAAGGTGCTTTAAGTGTTCCAGGAGAGTAACTTATGGGTTTGGCGCCAGTGGTGGAGTGCAACATTTAAAATGTAAAACACTTAGCAGTGTCAGTAATCTTGAATGAATCTGATCTGTATATTTCATTTCAGAGCAACAGGAGTAATTCTCATTTGATTCAATGAAGATATAATTTTATATAATAGGTTTGTAATAACGAATATACTTCTTTATCTCTTTCAGGTTAAAGCACAAGGCTTAAGAAGGTAAGTTTCTGTTCAAGCAGAAAACCATATATATATATATTATATACTGTATATACAGTGGGTACGGAAAGTATTCAGACCCCCTTAATTTTTCACTCTTTGTTATAATGAGCCATTTGCTAAAATCATTTCAGTAATTTTTTTTCCTCATTAATGTACACACAGCAACCCCATATTGACAGAAAAACACAGATTTTTTGACATTTTTGCAGATTTATTAAAAAAGAAACACTGAAATATCACATGGTCCCAAGTATTCAGACCCTTTGCTGTGACACTCATACATTTAACTCAGGTGCTGTCCATTTCTTCTGATCATCCTTGAGATGGTTCTACACCTTCATTTGTGTCCAGCTGTGTTTGATTATTTTGATTGGACTTGATTAGGAAAGCCACATACCTGTCTTTATAAGACCTTACAGCTCACAGTGCATTTCAGAGCAAATGAGAATCATGAGGTCAAAGGAACCGCCTGAAGAGCTCAGACACAGAATTGCGGCAAGGCACAGATCTGGCCAAGGTTAAAAAAAAAAATTCTGCTGCACTTAAGATTCCTAAGAGCACAGCGGCCTCCATAATCCTTAAATGGAAGAACCCTTCCTAGAGCTGGCCGTCCAACCAAACTGAGCTATCGGGGGAGAAGACCTTGGTGAGAGAGGTAAAGAAGAACCCAAAGATCACTGTGGCTGAGCTCCATAGATGCAGTCAGGAGATGGGAGAAAGTTGTAGAAAGTCACCATCACTGCAGCCCTCCACTAGTTGGGGCTTTATGGCAGAGTGGCCGACGGAAGCCTCTCCTCAGTGCAAAACACATGAAAGCCCACATGGAGTTTGCTAAAAAACACCTGAAGACTCCAAGATGGTGAGAAATAAGATTCTCTTGTCTGATGAGACCAAGATAGAACTTTTTTGGCCTTAATTCTAAGCGATATGTCTGGAGAAAACCAGGCACTGCTCATCAACTGTCCAATACAGTCCCAACAGTGAAACATGGTTGTGGCAGCATCATGCTGTGGGGGTGTATTTCAGCTGCAGGGACAGGACGACTGGTTGCAATCGAGGGAAGATGAATGCGGCCAAGTACAGGGATATCTAGTACCAAGTACTTTCTCCAGAGTGCTCAGGACCTCAGGTTGGGCCGAAGGTTTACCTTCCAACAATACAATTACCCTAAGCACACAGCTAAAATAACTAAAGGAGTGGCTTCACAACAACTCTGACTGTTCTTGAATGGCCCAGCCAAGCCCTGACTTAAACCCAATTGAGCAACTCTGGAGAGACCTAAAAATGACTGTCCACCAACGTTTACCATCCAACCTGACAGAACTGGCGAGGATCACTGCAAGGAGGAACTGGAGAGGATCCCAAATCCAGGTGTGAAAAACTTGTTCATCTTTCCCAAAAAGACTCATGCTGTATTAGATCAAAAGGGTGCTTCTACTAAATACTGAGCAAAGGGTCTGAATACTTAGGACCATGTGATATTTCAGTTTTTCTATTTTAATAAATCTGCAAAAATGTCAACAATTCTGTGTTTTTCTGTCAATATGGGGTGCTGTGTGTACATTAATGAGGAAAAAAAATTTACTTCAATGATTTTAGCAAATGTCTGCAATATAACAAAGAGTGAAAATTTAAGGGGGTCTGAATACTTCCGTACCCACTGTATATATATAGGCAAGTTAGACTGAGGAAGCACAGTTCAGGATCTGACTCAGGATCAAACTATATAACAGATGGCTTATCTAAAAGCATGGCGAAAAAGGAAGGCAGAAATGGATCTGTTACTGCATTCTGACACTGATGATGACCATGAATGTCAGAGATCAGTGACCGATAGATCAGCCTGTGGATTACATAACCAGGCAGACACTACAAGCAGTTTTGAGAGTATTAATTCGGCAACTGACAGTTTGACAACAGATGAATCAGACTTTGACACTGATGTGGAGTATGTGTCTTCTGACTCAGAAAAAGAAGTTCTAAATGATGAGGCTGAATTGGACTTTCCCGATTTAGAAGATAACTTAATACAATGGTCTACAAAGAACAAAACCACACAAAGATCCTTAAATGAATTATTGGCAATATTAAGAAAGCAAGGACACCTGCTACCAAAGGATTTATTTTGTTACCTTGTAAGGCTTTTGTTTTTAAAATAGGGAAATTAGTTTGGCTGTACTGCTCAGATGACTTGCAAAATAGTAAAACCAACATGACAAAGAATCGTGATAAAATCGTAATTGTGATTTTCCTGAAAAAAATTGTGAAATTATATTTTTGCAAGTTAATCCACTAAATAAAAAAATAGTTTTTCTTGGCAATCTTTAATCAAAATCTGACCATTTGCTTCTGCTCTGGAATTTCATTTCTTCTATGATGATGTCAATCTGATTGGGCAGAATATCCTTAACCATGTCCCTCCAACCGTTAGTTTGCTATGAGTGAGATGGAGAGGAGGAGCACTACAATAAAACCATCCCTGCTATTTAATATTCTGTTTTAGTTGGAAATACATCGCTGTACTGAAATTAAGTCAGTAGCAAATTCCAGTTCACACAGACTTGAATTATCTGAAATGCAATCATGAGACTGCATAGAAACCTGACGTGGAAGTTAAAGTGGAGGGGGTCTGACAGGTGCAGGGAAAGAATGTCATTGGAGCTATCAAATGGTCACCTCCCAGAGGTTTGTTTAATCAATTTCAGAAAACTACAGTGTCCAAAACCACATCTCTTGAGTCCACTCTTAGCACATTCACCCATGCTACAGCTGTAGATTACCACACATGTCATTTTTAAATGGTGCATTTGTTTCTTTAGGCTCTTTACCAACCGGTTGATGGCAAAATTCAACATGAAGGGGAAGGGGAAAAAGCAGAAACTGCCTCTGGAGACGACTAAAAATTATGAAGCAATTAATGGTACTCAGCATTTTCCCCATGTCATTTAGGTTTAACACCAACTCACTCATATTCACTAGCTAAGCTTTTTCTAAATGTAGCAAAATCTCACTGTAGAAGGAAAAACGGTTTAGTCTATTGATAGAATTTTATTAGGGCTGCCACTACCGACTATTTTTATTTCGATTAATTTATCAACTAATTTATCGATTAATCTAAACGATTAATTACCCACAAAAAATCAACAATTTTACTTAAGAATATTTTTATTAAACTATATTTTATTAAACCAAATGAAATCCAAATTTCTATGAAATCCTTTTTTTTTAAAGCAAAAGTAAAGTGCAACATAGAGTGCAAGAAGCAGGTGTCCATCTCATAGTCCAAATCACTGAATCAAAGTTCAGTATTATAGTGTAAGAATGACAACATATCCACGTGTTCTAGTCTACTAATAATAAAATTATAATCAAAAAACACTTTTTAATTGAGTATTTACCAGAAATATTATTTACCAGAATTTATTTAGGAGAAAAATTAATGTGCAGTATTTCTGAAAAAGACAAGAAAGAAAAATCTTTAAAAATAAATAAAATTAATTAATTAATTGGAGAAGGTTTGAATATATGTTTCACAAACATGTCAAACAAATGTGTTTGTAGAGGGTTAGGGTTATTTTTGTTGTACAGTACGTGCTGAATTAAGTGATAACGCATTGTTCCAGGTCAAAATAAACATGGATTGACACAAAAATGTAGCAGTTTAAACATGTAACAAAAGTCTGTTGTTTCAGCCACCATTCAGCATTATGTAAAGACAGGAGCTAAATGTATTTTCCTACAGTCATACTCATGTTTATATATATATATATATATATACCGTATATATATATATATATGTCCCATCAGTCTCTGAGAAGTAACAAAACATTTTGTCTGCAAATAATGCATATATTACTGGATTTGCCCACTGCAAACATATTGATAAGTTGGCTGTACATGCCTTTGTTTTCTTTCCACATTGTTGAGAGAAATTTGATGTTGTGCCAGCCTCCTCGGTTATTGCTGTTTTGCAGTATTTGCATTCTGCATAGTGCTTTTTATTTTATTTCTTGACAGGAGGAATTATAAAAAAAAGTATAAACAAATCTTAATGTTTTCACATACAAATACTAAATGAATATGCATACTGCAATGAAATGTACAATTGCAATGTAATGTACACTGTTTTTTTTTTACATATTTGTAATGTTAGGGTTAGGTTGCTTTTGTTCAACTCTTGCAGCTGCAGTCATGAAATGGGACAAAGAAGCTACAGAGGCTACAATAAATCATCATGCAGCAGAACATCTCAAGCATGCACCAGGGAGGAAGGTAGGTGGAGGGCATACAGGGGTGGAAAATAACTGAGGACTTTTCATGAGTACTGTAAGACATTTGTGTTTATTTCCAGTTTAGGGGACTTTATACCCCCTCCCCCTGCTCACTTCCGACCAAATATCTTAGTCTTGTGGGATTTTATTTAATTAAAATTTTTTGTTCACTTGAGAGTTAAAATTTAACTATTAGAATTTTGTTTTATCAGCTTGTTAATATTTTTCTGAAAAACTCATTAAAGATGGTTAAAATGTAGTCTCTTGTCATTTCAAACTATTTTTTTTTATTTCTGTCCTTTTTAATAGATCAGATCACGTATTTCCAATTGCAAATAAGGCTACTAAAATGTTTTTTCACACCTATATGTATTGGACCGATACAACTAAGGGGATAGGTATTCATTTATTATTTACAATTTTAAAGCAGTACTTCTGCACACTGCCTTTACTATGACTAGTATGAGTTTTATTGAATACCATGTGGTCATCCAACCTTGGAACATCTGATGGTGACATGTTCATGGTGTTCAATAAAGCTCATAGTAAGACAAGATTGAACTCTGGCCTCATTAACAATTAAAATAGTTCAGTTGGTTTAAATTGAGTGCAACAGGGATGTCTGAAATTAGTCCAATTAAACACATCGTAAAAACTTGTATGAACGTCTGTATGTGACGTCGAAAAAAAATGTAAAAAATTACGTAAAAAATTTCATTGTAATGATGTGGCTTGGACATCAATAAAAACATTTAAAAGATGTTTAAAAAGACATATTTTAACCTTCACTATTTATGTCACTTGGACGTCAATAGTGAACTCTTAAAAGACGTCTAAAACAGACGTCGCAAAAACTTTCATTCTGGCTCATCAGTGGACGTCTTCTGAACGTTCACTATTTATGTCACTTGGACGTTAATACTGAACGCTAAAAAGACGTCTAAAACAGACGTCGCAAAAACTTTCATTCTGGCTCCTCAGTGGACGTCTTTTGAACGTACGACAAAGACATTAAATTGACGTCTTTTGGACGTGTCTTTGCTCAGTGGGAAGGACTTGTCCTATTGCAAGTATGCCTTTACATTTTATGTAATACCTTTGTATTGTAACCAAATACAATTGTTATTGGTATTGTTTTATTGAGAAAGTGGTTTATTAAGAAAGACACCACACATTATATTGTAGGCCTATTTGATTTATTAAGAAAGTGGTTTATTAAGAAAGACACCACGCATGATATTGTATTTGTTTTATATTTGTTTTATTGAGAAAGTGGTTTATTAAGTAAAACACCACACTTGTTGTTTTTAAGCATTTATTAAGAAAATGTTTATAACATGTACAAGCAAGAGCGCAGCTAGATGTGACACATGTATTAGCAAGACCGTTGTAGAAAAAAAGAAGGTGGGCATTACCTCAGCTGGTGTGTTTCAGACGAAGCATAAAAGACAGCAGAGCAAAAAATCCCAAAGAAAAAAAATGAGAAGATGCAAGGCCTTTCTTTTATAAACAACTTCTTAGGGGATTTCCAGTATGATGTCACAAGACATTGGGACCTGCTGTCTATAAAAGACTGAAGTACAGTGATGAAATCAGATGCTGCTTCCAGACCACCTGAAGAGCCTCTCCGGCACCAGAACCATCGCTGATATTGCCTTGAGCAAAGAATATTTGTACTGCTTACTTACTAATTGTATTAATAAACTGACTTGTATTTATATAGCACATGTCTGCCTCCTCTGGCATTGATTTATAGCTAAGTCAGAATAGACCACGGAGAAGTCTTCTGTGACCTGTTTTGTAAGTATGAATTCAGATACTTAGGAGATAGGACAGATTCAACTTACTTTACCTAACCTGAGAATAAATAAAATAAGGTAGAAGGTGTAGGAAATTTAGCACCGTAAAACAATATATAGATAGATAGATATATAACAAGATTAATCAGTTAAATGTTATAAGAGGTTAAACTGTAAGTTACCTTTATGGTTAACATGTGATAAAGGTCTGCTAAGTTCACGTTATGAATAAGACTTATTCTGGTATCACCATTGTAACAGCTTCCGTTACACACAGCTTTCAGTTCAATGCACTCTGTGTGGGCTAGTTAATACAAATATTAGTGTGAATGGCTCTCATTCATTTCCAAGCTTAATTTTAAACATACCTGTCCTGCTACAGAAGAAATATTGGCTATTTTTATGTAACTCCTAGTACAGTTCCATCAATAGCTCTTTAAGGGCACAATAGTGCTACTGGTTCCCAAATCCAGAAAAGGGCAATTGTTTTCAAACTTAAATAAGATCAATGATCTCAGGATACCTATACTGCATCTAAATCCATTACTTTAGTTACAAAAAAATCAGTGTTTTATCAGGTGACTTATTGAATGCAAACATATCAGCAGGCATTTAGCCATTTTATTCAATGTTATGAAAAATCAACTATAATATGGGTTTATATTATTTTCATGCTATAAGACCAATTCAAACAGGGAAAGCATAATATAGCATTGGCTGGAAGGACAGTTCAACATCAAAGACTGAAACATCTAATTTCAGTCAGAGGTCCGTTCGTTTTTTAGGACCTTCTCTTTTAACAAATCCAGTATAACCTGCCTTTCCTGACTCTCCAGCTCAAACCGACGTTCCCGTTCTTTTCTTTCTGCTCCGAGACGCTCCCGATCCAGGGCAATTTTACTCCTCTGGATTTCTAGCTCCTCTCTTCTCAGTGCCATTTCCTCCTCTCGCAGACTCTGCTCTGCTTCAAATCGCTTTTCTAGGAAGCTTAGGATCTCTGAGTAGGTCTGGCAGCAGCACTGACATGGCCGTTTGGCTGTGGGAGCTGTGAGCTCAGCCTCCTCCTGCTCCTCAGGTTCCGGGCTGGCTACCACTGATAAAAATTGCACAAATGTAAGAGTATGTAAAAGACAATATTTATGTATCTTTAGTATGTTTATGTAAGAGACAATAAAATCTTAAGATCTACAATCATGGATTGTTGTTTAATGATCTATGAGATGTGTTTATAATCATTTCTAAACTAAACAACTCCTTACCAGTGGGGGGAGCTGTTGTTACTGACAGCACAGTGGATTTGTCAGGCTCAGGCGATGATAATTCCTCCAGTGCTCTCTTCCTGAGTTCGTCATCTTGGTATTTACTTTCCCCACTGGCCAGAAGATTCTTCTCTGCCTCCAACTCCAGAACTTCGTGCAACAGGTCTTCTTTTTGTGCATACAGGCGTTCCGTACCAAACCTGAACACCAACAACTCAGATCTAATAGCTTTTGTATATACACAAAAAGCTACTATAATGAACACTGTAACATTTTTCTTAACATTTTTTAAAAGCATTTTTCTGTGCACATTTAATTGACTAGTGTCAAGTCATACTGTTGACCGCTCCTTGTTACGCTTTCGAGATGTACCTCCTCCAGCCTCTGTTTCTATACATTAATGCACCTAAACTATCATACATTTCTTCTTGTTGCCAGTTGTGAACACTGAGCTGGTGCTACTACTGACTGTTGTCTGACCACTTGCTCACATCGATCGTTCGTTTAGCAAATATACGCGACAATTGCTGCTGTGTTCAGTCTACAAGATTTACTATATCTGTTGTTCGAGCCACCATAGTATTCTTTGTGTCCTCTAACACTCTAGGTTTTTCTACATATTATTCGCACCCATTTTTTGTTATACCAACAGATAAGTGTGTATATTTAATTAATCTTATCACAGTGTTGACGTAATAATGACGTCCAGCTCCCGTTTTCAGTAGGAGTAAAGCTATCTGGTTTCGATTTCGAAGGCGGCTTCTACTGTGCTTCCCCTCTCGGGCGTTCCGTCGGTGCAATTCACGTATGTATTTACTTATTTATTTATTTACACTTTATTTACCTCAATTCACTAATTTCAACTGGAAAAAGTACTTAGTGCACTTTCAAGGCAGCTAAAAAAGGGAAGTTGACCTCTTCTAACCTGCGTAGACTTGCAAAGTCCTGTTTTTTATAATAATCCAGCAGTAGCATGGTTCTCTCCCTGCATCTGCGTCCATCCACCTCAAAGTTCTCATCCTGTAGGGTCGCAGTAATAATTTCACCCACCCTTGCCCAGATCCGGCCTGACTCTTTAGAAGTGAAGGGGTTCTGTGCTATCACCTCACGGAGGAGCAGGATGTCATGACGTGCTGAAAATCGCACCTGACGTTTACGAGGATTAGAAGAAGGTCCAGCAAGAGAGAAACCTGCACAAAGACAGAAAGATGTGAGAGACTGAGAGAAAAATTTGGGCAGTGGATTTTCAAACATTTATGCATATGTTTATCTGTAAATATTCTTTCATATACTGTAGCAGCATTAATATGCCTTTAGATTGACCAATTTCCACATGCATCAGTAATAGTTTATTACAGTTATTATTTTAATTATTTAAAGTCTGTGTATGGCAGTTATCAACTCTTTTATCTTTTCACGCCCTATCCCCCCCCCCCCCCGAGGTCCAGTAGTAGCCTATGCCACACACCTGCACGGGTAATGTGTTGTATTGTTTATTCAAAGAGTTATTCTTTACTTTTCTGAGTTAGGGCCATTATTTTGACTTGTATGTTACAATAATAAAGACAAATACACAGTTTTTTCTGTAACAGAGCGTCATCATGGTGCTTTATTAACTACTGACACACTCCCAACTGGGCAGCGCAGGCTTTTACAGCGCGTTGACTGTATGATGTCGCTTAGCATTGCAGTGCAATGCAAAAGTACCTATGCACTACAGAGACTCTGAAAAAAAAAACAGATTTTAATGATATTAGATTCAAGAACACAATCAGTGCGTTTTATTCTATTCAAATGTTGAATAGAATAGATACTATAGATTCTACATTCAGAATATAATCAATAGATTCCATTCTATTCAAACGTTGCTGTTTTTCGGCAGGTCTTACCGCGTTCCATGTTTTCCCGTCAGTGTATGTGTGTCAGCTGATACGCACAAACTGCTGAGGTCACTGTACACGTCCGCTCACCAGTACAGGTTCCATTCTGACGTGTACCTCAACTTCTCGGGAAATCTGGCATAACTGGGAGAGAAGGGATTGCAGGTGCTCCTTTCATCCTCAAGAGGGCAGAAGATGGTCAAATCAAGCGAGGATTTTAGCTTAAAACCGGGCGCTGGTCTTTTTATCACCACATCTAAAACAGACATGTTGTCAACTCATATGGAAAGTTGAAATTATTTATTTATTTATATTAATTATTTTTTAATTTTCAGTAAAGATGACACCATCTCACTGACCAGTAAACAATTCTCAAGTGGGTTTAGTTTATCCTGAATATGAAAATGCCTATACAGTCCTATATACATTCCTTTAAAAAAAACTTGATTTTAAAGCTGCCGTGTGTAATTGATTCTCCACCAGCGCCACCAGACAAAACTGCAATCTGTTGAAGCAGGCTTACTGGTGGACATGGCTCAGTCGCTGGAGTGACAGGAATACCTACCTGTCTGTCCAAACAGTAATGAGGGGCTTCCCTCTCAGAAAAAGTACAAAGTGTACAAATCTGCCACTGGGCAATGCTTATTTAACCCTAAAGAGTATGTGTACCTTCACATTACCTTTTTAAAGTTCCATTGACAGCTTTTGTGCTTTTCTGTTTTCTGGCAGTGGTGGAATAATTGAAATTTGTTTCAAAATATTAAAGGTGTTGTAAGTGATTTCAGCCATATTATTAAGCACACACCCTCTTTCCAAAAAAAACCCTCTCTCTGAAGTAAAATGTTTGTAAAATTATTGACAGGTCTTAGGATGTTTGTGATAGACTAAATTTCTGAATGTCTTTAATTAAGGCTTTTAAAAGGGATTTTGCTGGTGGGGAGTTATTTAATAGACTTGGATATATTGCAAAGGATGCAGATGGACCTAAGTGAGAATGAAAAGTTTGAAATAGGCGAGTAGTTATTTTCAGAATCATGCTAGGCTAAATAAAAAAAAAAATGTATTATGTACCACATTATAGAAGTAATCACAGTAAACCTGTATATTATTACTGTATTTTACACTTAAACGTCTTAGCTACTAAAGAAGTAATGTGTTGAAGGAACATACTGAGCAGTGATGCCACAGGACTGCAATGTGATGGAGCATCACTTAACCATTTCTCCTGCGTTTTTCTCCTTCGCTATCTTGCTTTCAGAACAAGAACCACCTGAAAACTCCCTGTAAAGAGACATCAACCTCACAATGAGTCTCTTCACTGGTTTTGGCAAGTCTTTCTCTGCTCTTTGTGTCTTTGTGAAAAAGTGCCAGTTCCCTAGTATGATTACATCACATTTTGTTGGTGTAATCTATAGATTGCTCCTGCTGATGCAGCCTCTTATGAAGACTTCAGATGACCCAATGTAACAGGGAAAATAAATTTGTAATGAATTACGTGCCAAAATGTTTGTTCATCTTGCAAAATAATTCTAAGATATTAATTGAATAGAATGTATTAAGTGCATCTAAAAGTTAGGGATATGGGGACACCTACAGGTGACTAAGGTAACCTATCAGTGAAGTCAGTTAAAGGTGGAACACAGAAACCTTCTTTTGTGTGTAAATTTCCTCCCTTTGAGTGACATTGTGGGAAAAAATGATGACAAAAGTATCTTTTCTGTAAATGATGACGTTTCTGATAACTGTTCTGTATCCTCTGATGACTGTACCTGATGGTGAAGGTCTAGTAGTGGCTGACAATGATCCGCAGATGGTTGAGTCATGTAATGCTCACGACTCAGCTGCAGTTGTTGATGTTCCATCACAAAGTGTGGTCTCTGGAAATGTCTCTCCAGATCACCCGGTCTGTCAGGGAAGTCCTGAAGAAAGTAATGTCTGTAATTCTGACCCTGATGTTGATGGTACAGTTAATGGTACTGAGTTACCGGGTCAAAGGTCAAAGTTTGGCAGATTGTTGAAACCAGTGAATCGCCTTATTTCTTCTATGAATCAACACACTTTGTTTCAAAACAGAAAGCAAACTCTGGGTAAATTGTCTATTTCAGTCCTTAGTCTGAAGTACTGAAGTATTAAATTCAGTGTATGATGTCAATATGTGTGTGTAGGAATTGCTAAGATGAAATGTAAAAGGCACTTCATTTGGGTCATGATTAAGGAGGAGTGATATGCGCAGCACTTCTTCCTGTCAGTTCTTTATATGAACAGTTGTTACTGATCAAAAGCATTATGCTAAGAATGGCAATTCCAGTTTGTGTTTTCAGAAGGAAAAGAAAAAAAAGTTTTGTTTGTGTTTTGGTTTTTATGTTTACCACATTTTGGCAAATTCAGTGGGGGAGAAAGTAACAGGGAAAATAAATGTGTAATGAATTGTGCCAAAATGTTTGTTCATCTTGCAAAATAATTCTAAGATATTAATTGAATAGAACGTATTAAGTGCATCTAAAAGAAAGGGATATGGGGACACCTACAGGTGACTAAGGTAACCTATCAGTGGAGTCGGCCATTTTCCAGAGGGTCTGGCGGCAGCCTTGCACTTGAGCCCTCTCAGACTTGCACTCTCAGACTTGCATTCTCAGACTTGCACTCTCAGACACTTGCGCTTCCGCTAGCGACATCACTTGTAGTCTTTATTTTTTATTTTGTTCTATTTTTTATTTTTGTTTTAATCTCTCAACATTTTACAACAGTAGGTGGTGAAGGCAAGAAAAAAGTAACTAAATTACAATGTCACTTGCAATCACCACTTGCACTCTCCGCTACCTGCGACGTCACTTGCAATCGACACAAATAGTGTGTGTTGCCAATGGAGACAAGACGCTGTGGTGATTAAACGATTACAACTAAATTAGTACTATAACATACAGGGTCCTGTGAGAAAAACAAAACCTTAACATGGCTTAATGTATTAAGATGCTATTAAAATATCATATTAAATATACAATTTATTAATATAATGAATATGTATATAGTATTTTCGTCCCATACCGCAAAACGTGGCATAATGTTGCATAATGGACTAAAAAGGCCAAACTCAATATGCTCCTCTACATTATTAATATACATAACTAATATGTACAGGCAAGCAGGTGAGCCCAGAATAAATGCAACACGCGCAGTTTCTCTTTTATATCATTGTCTTTGTCCATTAAGCTACATTATGTGTTTTATTTATAATGATTTTCTATAGGAGGAAAATGTTTAACGTGCAATTTAACGCATTGCGTTATGGGCTCGTCTGCTTGCCTGTATGGAGTTGATCCTTTTAAAATCACTTAATGCATTTAAAAAATGCACATTCATATTTGTTGGTCTGTATATACTTTGAGTCAACAACAAGACATATAGGCTGTATTGTCTTTATCATAGTCCGTTATTATACAACATTAAGCGTTTTGCTGTATGGGAGGACAAGTGAAAGTTTGCGCATTGTGTTCATAGCCATCTGTTTGCCTTGTAGTACATTAAATAACAACTATATATCGAATTAGATTTTTTAATTGAACTTAATGTATCTTAATACATTAAGCCATATTAAGTGTTTATGTTTTTCTACAGGAGGAAAATGCTTAATGAGAGACTTTGTGCATTGCGTTCATATTCTGCTGTTCTGTGGCAACGGATTTGAGGGTCTTGTCTTTTTCTTGCAGGACCCTGTATGTTATAGTACTAAATTAGTTTTAATCGTTTAATCACCACCACAGCTTCTTGTCTCCATTGGCAACATGCACGATTTGTGTCGATTGCAAGTGACGTCGCAGGTAGCGAAGAGTGCAAGTGGCAATTGCAAGTGACATTGTAATTTAGTTTTTTTTTTTCTTGTCTTCACCACCTGGCTACTGTTGTAAAATGTTGAGAGATTCAAACAAAAAGTAATCAATAAATAGAACAAAATAAAAAAATAAAAGACTGCAAGTGACGTCGCTAGCGGAAGCGCAAGTGTCTGAGAATGCAAGTCTGAGAGTGCAAGTACAAGGCTGCAGCCAGACCCTTCTCCCATTTTCTCCTCAGTCGCATGAAAGCCGTTGAGGAGATTGGTAGGTGTAAAATCTCTCTCCGGTCTAACAGAAATAAAATGTTGTCAGAGACGATTTTATTTCTCTTTAAGGTCAAAATTGTTCTTTTAAAAGTATTTTATTTCATATTTGAGTCATAAGAGATATAGAGTTGACGGATAATTGATGTTTTATACCGAACTCACTGTTGAGTGCATTAGGAGCACATGGTATACGTTGTGTTTCTGTCTCTGTATTTTCTCGTTGCTTATTTTCACATGTATATTTATTTTTGACAGTTATGAGACCGAATGAGTTGTATTTCATGTCTGTTTGGTGTCATTTCATATATTCCAGGTATGATATGTTAGTTTAGTTTATTGTCCTTTCGGAAATTCTTTTTGTATCTGTGGCAACTCTTCAGTGATCAACAACAATAATTAACAATACAAACATCAACAGGTTACAACACATCACAAATAAATACAACCAGCATCCCACTCACAACAACAGAATCACTGCCATAGATGTACATTGACAACTGTGATATCACAAAAATTTATTTAACAGAGCTATACTGGATGATATAAAAGATCTTTGTGCACGGGCAGTCCGTAATAATGGTACCCTGTACATTCGACCAGATGGTAATAACTCATATTCACCACAAAGAGGATGAGATGCATCGTGAAGAATTGTATGGCTTTTCCTCACAGCTCAAGATTCACATAGTTTTATCAGGCTATGGTGTTGTTTACCTGCAATCTTACTAGCCATGTTAACAATTGTATTTCGTTTTTTCTTATTTACTACAGACAGTGAGAAATACCAAGCAACAAAGCTGAAAGTCAAGATACTCTCCACAAATGAACGATAGAATAGAGCCAACATGTATGTATCCACACCAAACTGTCGAAGCTTACGCATGAAATACAATCGCTGCAGCCCTTTCTTGTAAACAGCTGCTGTATTTAGATTCCATGTCAGTTTTTATCAATGATTGTCCCTAGATATTTATATTCATTTACAACTTCAATGCCCTCACCATTAACAGTTATTTGTTGATGAGTGCCTCTTCTTGTTCTGAAGTCAAAAATAATTTCCTTAGTTTTCCTGATTTTTAACTGAAGGAAACTAGATTGACACCCATCAACAAACTTATCCATGCCTCTACGATACTCCACTTCATCTTCAGTGATCAAACCAACAATTGCCGTATCGTCTGCATATTTGACATTAAAAACATCAGATGAAAAACCTCTACATTCATTTGTATAAAGGGTAAATAACACTGGGGAGATAATACTTCCCTGTGGGGCCCCTGTGTTGGCAAAAATAGAGAAAGAGAAAGCAGAGTTCACCCTAACACACTGTAATCTATCAGTCAAAAAAGACTCAACCCATCTAATTAGTCTGCTATTCACACCCAGCTTAAACAATCTTTCCACTAGAATATGTGGTCGTATAGTATTAAATGCAGATGAGAAATCTATAAACATAACACGGGCATATCGCTTTGGATGATCAAGATGACAATAGAGTCTTAGTAGCATATACAAGAGGGCATCTTCTGCACTCTTCCCCCTCCTATATGCAAATTGTGAAGGATCAAGTTAGTTTCGCACCTCAGAAAGAACACGATCTAACACTATTTGATGTACTAATGTTCTTATGATGTTATATTTTCTATGTTCAGAAAACAACAGAAAAAAAAATTGAGCTCTTAATTATGGAAAAACTGATTTATTGTTTGTTGAACTGGTGAAAAAGTTGCATGAAAGCCATTGAGGAGAATGTTATGAGACCGGATGAGCTGTATTTCATGTCTGCTTGGTGTCATTTCATATATTCCAGTAAACGCGATGAGTGAGCTCAGCCTACATCTCCGTGTTGTCCTTTCCGGAAGGGTCGAAAGAAAGAACCAGAAAAGTGGGGTTACACCAACACCTATGAAGAGATGACGGCAACCCTTGTGAGGACTTCAGATGAAGTGAACTCTGAATAAACATACAAAACTGCTAAATTTTCCTTGCATTGTAATCAACATGATCACATCATGTAACCATGCTTTAATTTGTTCATTGTTTCTGAATACATGACGTTACTTAACTGCATGATTTGTATGGCCTAATTATAGAACATTTCTGCCATATGAACATTACTTTGCTATAGTTACACCTGTTAACAGAACTCTTATTTGTAATGTAGAAACATTCATTTACTGTAAAGCTACTTTGAAACAATCTGTATATTAAAAAGTGCTATATAAATAAATGTGAATTGAACAAAACTTGCATCATTTTTTCCCCCTCCTCTCCAGATCAGTAGGGAAACCATACATTCACACTCCTTTCTGTGAATGACTGGAGCATTCATAATGCAGCAAAGCAAACTATGGTGGAGACTATACAAGTACAACATGCATTTCAGTTTATTATAAAAGTATACATTGATTGCTGTAAATAAGTGCATAACAAAAGTCAACATACATAAAATATATGATTAAATGTGTAAAAATGTTTTAAGTTGTTTTAAATTGGAAAATACTACAAATATATTTTTATATATTAATAATTGAGGGGTGCACAATAAATCAAAAACATTAAACAAGATTAGTTTTCACTTAAAATATATTTATCTTTAATTTTCTAAGACAGCAAACTTAACATTTACCATGAGATTAGTAAAACAACAATGAACATTAAGATGAGATTGAATTTTACTACTGACTACCATGCAAGTTGTAGAACACACACACACACACCACCCACACAGTACTGTAGCGTCTGGACCCATCCAACACACTATATATTCTCTTTTTATATAACAAATACTCTGTAACCTCAGTTAACAAACCATATGAGGACCCATGGACCCTTCCCCCCTGAATGCGTAACACCCCAGGAAGTCGATCAGGCCTCTTTGTTGCATGGCAACCAACGCTGATATCACTGGGTTTATTGGCCAAAAGTATGTAAAGCAGGGAAAATCCCTGCATGTCCCAAGGAAAAGCAGAGTAGAAATGTACTGTGTTCTAGTTAATTCATAGGAAAACCGTTATTTTAATGAACACACATATTCTTCAGGCCACTGGGTATATTATTGTCATCGTGTATTCTGTCTTTGATATTTTTTAGACTATTTTAGTATGCTTGTGTGGGGACCCATTCCTGATCCTCCCTTTCCACTATATGTAATCTTACCTTGTTTAGTATCTATGAATTCGCCTTCTTATGATCTAAACAAGTGTGTATATTATATGTTGGTGCATAGGCAATATATATTAGTGTCCTGTGAATCTTTAGTAATTTCGATCCTAGTTCCATTTGCAAATTACCATGCTTAGAACAAAGGGTCGTAAACCCTCCAGAAATTGCCACCTCCCGCTCGGAAATTCAATTTTGCTCATTGGACAAGCCCATCTTGAAAGGCGGTGATCTTCTCCGACCTTAAAGGCCACATTTCATGTGACCCGCCCCAGTTGGTGGTTCGGTCAGAAGCTTAGAAAATGTGAGAAAACGCTTCAGGATACCAAGGCATTGTGCCAGCCTTTTCTTCGGGCTAGTCCTTTCCATTCATCAAGTGACTCTGACCCAAACTGGTTCTTTTCATCGACCCGAACTCAGCAAAGATCTACGGGAAGCTTTAAGATTTGCATCAGGAATCTTTTTCAGACATACTCGCAAGTATCAAACTTAGTCGATTTAATTGATGTATTAAGTATCAGTTACACCTTTTTACTTTTTTGTTTGAACTAAGAATCTGACGTTTGTCCTCAGGTTTTAGATCTGTTGAATATACATGCAAAGTGTTCCATATAATTCATTCTTTATGCCTCTTTCTATGCTGAGTTAAACTTAACCCTTTCCTATACCAACTGTATGTGTGTGTTACCACTAGTTATGGTTAATTATTCATATTTCCCCATGAGCTGATTCGCTACAGTACACAGCATAAATGAGTACACCCCTTCTGAATAAATATAAAAGATGTATTTTCTTAATGATCACTAACATAATTCATGGAAAGATTGAAAAATTTAAACATATTAAACATATACTTAATAAAAACAACAAAATATATGCCAATATTTTCTGTAAGATAAGAAATGAGTACACCCTAGATTTAATTCAGAAAATGTATAATATTCTAGTACATTGTATGTCCTCCAGAACTTAAAGTACACTGCTCTGACACTTCTTGGCACTGAGTGTACAAGTTCATGACAAATTTTCACATCTGTCCTGTTTAACTCCTGGAGGACGACCTCCTTAAATGCCCTGATCTTTAATGGGGAGTGTTGCTCAACTCGTCTCTACAGAATCTCTCACAGCTGCTCAAGAGTGTTAAGATTGAGTGAAATACATGTCCACTGAAGGATTTTCATCTTGGGAGAATGAATATATTCATTGTCATGCTGAAAAAATGCCCAATAATGCAGGGAATGAGGGGAGGGTAGCATCTTCTGTTTCAAGTTTTTGTATTACATCACAGTGGTGTGTGAATTAATGCCAGCATTGATAAAGCACAACTCCCTCACACCTTCAGCACACATACATCCCTATAGAAGAGCTTTACTACCACTGAACGTCACTGTGGGTACCAAGTACTTCTCACTGTACTCCTCCTCTAGCAACACCAGAACATTTGGGATGCTTTTGGATCCGAAATGATTGACTTGGTCTCTTGAGACCAGAGTATGGATTCCCAGAAGTCTCTATTTTGTAAATATGGGCCCTGGAAGAGGTTAAATTAGTTTATTTTGCTTTGGCTACATTAGGTAATTCTAGTGGTGACAACAACCATGCATGTCACTTCTGCAGGCTGCGTCATACTCTGTGAGATAAAGTGTCACTCTTTTCATAGCGTTTGCCGGCTCTGAGACACTTGATGTTATTTCTCCTGCTCTTTTTCTAGCAAAAATTCACTCATCACTAAATGAAAACTTAAAGTGAAGACCTAATTATTTCAGGAGCCTTATCACAAGACCATTGTTTTTGAATGTTGGTGCTACTTCTGCTATACTTTCACAATTAAAACAATAATTTGGTATTCCTCTTGTACCATTGTCCTCTTTTATGCTTAGAAATAATTCACCTGGCAGTTCTCTCCCAAGTGGTTCCACTGCTGCCAGCATTAAGTCTGAGTATGATTCAGTGGGCTATATAACACTTTTAATTGTCAGGAAATTAATTAGTTCAATATACTTACCTGTTGATCAAAAATAGCCTTAAACCTATACTTTTTGTTTTTGTTTTATTTAGTAACTTTCAGGAGGGATTCATTTTTGCAACACAAAAGTTTATCACTTTGATAAGAAAATCTTATTTTGCTGAATAATTTTGGCATTCTTCTTTGTTAATTGATCAAGCAGGCTTGTTGGAACATTATATGTCCAAATAACCCTAACATGTCTTCTAAGTAAAGTGTAATTGCTGAATTTGTTAAGTTTTAGTGGGGGTGTACTCATTTATGCTGTGCATTGTACATACATATATAATTATATTTATATATATAGAGGCTGAAGTTACCTTGGGAGAAGACCACGATGTCGTTTATATAGCAAACACAGGCTTTTACCATGGTAACTTCAGCCTAAAATATGTTAACAAGGCAGGTAAGGATAGCTGACCCCATTAATCCTCAAATATTGGCGGCTTTTATCTTTTAAATCAACTACATATATATACTACGTATACATTATTTTATAAATAATGTAAATAAATTATTTTATTGTCTACTAATTACCAAAAATTACAGTTCTGTCTCTCCAACTCAATGTATTTCAATAGCCCGCTATGAACTTCCTGGAACTATTTGAGGTCTACGTGAATCACGTGACGATCGAGCGTTTTGGACTTCCGTTGACGCAACTCTCTCTTTCTCACCCTGCGTCTCAATGTTCATACTATCCATCTTAAATAGTATGTGAGATTAGAATAAGTGTTTCCCAAAGCATAGTATGTTGAAAAAAGTATGCCAAAAGTCCCCGGATGGTCTACTATTTCAGGTCGATTTTTTAATTGTGGATCCGTGCACACTCTAATGGCTAAAATTGCCCACAATCCATTGCGCTTTGGTGAAGGATTCTGTCCAGAACTACAAACACGCAGTGTTGCCAGATTGGGCGGTTTTGAATTTGATTGTGCAAGTAAAAATTGGCTTTGGTGAACAAAATTTGGGCTGGTTTGGGGTCAGTTTGGCGGGTTTCAAACATATAAATTGCATAGGCTAATTGTTTAACAAACAAGCCCAAGTATTGTATAACTTCTCCAATCAGTCATCATTCACGTTACTACTACTACACCACACACACACACACACACACACACACACACTGCAGAGGCACTGGTGCTGATGTATACGTCGACAGCCGCACTTATCACGAGGGCTCAGCAGACAGTCGTTATGATTCATGAGTGACACGTTTTTAGCGTGATAAGTTATATCTGATTTTGAATGTAGCATGACTGTATATTCAAGTATCACAATGTGGAATTGATATTTCTGTTGTACCCTTTTATTACTTTAAGGCAAATGGCAGACATGGGAAATAGTTTACAACGTAGCATT
>JADLZN010005982.1:0-86372 GCA_018155175.1 Sinocyclocheilus anophthalmus | reverse complement strand
TTCATTTTTTCTTTTTTAATAAATCGGCAAAAATGTCAACAATTCTGTGTTTTTCTGTCAATATGGGGTGCTGTGTGTACAATAAAGAGGAAAAAAAATTAACTTAAATGATTTTAGCAAATGGCTGCAATATAACCAAGAGTGAAAATTAATAGCGGGCGGGCGGCATATTTACGCGTACCCTACTGTATATGAGTGCTTGTGCGGACAGGCAACAGTAAATAGACAGACACATACACAGAGTGCTACTGAAGAGCAGAAGTTGGTTTGCGCCCGGCCGGATGTGCCTTAATGCTTTCTGGTGCTTCAGTAACCTGATGTCGTGAGTCTCGATGCCCATTGGGACGGCGATTGACCCGTGATTCATAACGCGGGTCCGCAAATGCGCGTTACCAAAGCGTCTCGACTCAGCTCGAGTTCCTGAAGGGGAACTGTGGCAACTTTTCCAAGATACTTCAAGAGACCTTCAAAAGACAACCATTATAATATAGTATTATATAAATATAAAGTGTTTACTAAGGCTCTGGCTTTCCGATTGAAAACTGGGATCACAATCAGGATTCTTTAAGGATAGATCAATTCTTAATAATATTAAGCTAGTTTTTTATTTAATTGAAAATGGTCATCTAACTGAAGATGGTTTCATTTTATTTTTTGGATTTCTATATGGCCTTTGACATGGTGGAAAACCTTTAGTTTTCAAACTCTTAAACACTTTGGTTTTGGTCTAAAATTTATAAATATTGTTAGAATGCTTTATAAAGATATAACAGCTCTGTAGTTCTTACTCGATGTATATGTTCAAAATTTTGTGTCAAAAGAGGTATTAGACAAGGTTGTGGCTGTTCACCTTTATTATTTATTATGGTTGCAGAAATATTGTCTATTTTAATCAAAATGGGCAACATATCTGGCATTAATTTAGAAGGGAATAATTTTATTACCAGTCAGAAACAAGGGGAATGCTCAGAAATACAGTCGTGTAATGTGAACATGGCTTAACAACAATTTGCAAAGACATAGGAGAATATATAGGGTATAAAAAGGGAGAGACAAACAAGATAATAAGGTAACAAGGGAGAGGAGCTAATTAAACGCTATGGAAACTTCAAGGGGAACCATGGAGACAAACAAGGCAGAGCAGTTCCCTATCGGTACTTCACTCATACTGCGTTGCTAGACGCTTACTTTCACATCCAGATAGCCCCCCATCACAGACGATTCTTGAGATTTGCCTTCGAGGGAGTGGCATATCAATACACGGTCTTCCCCTTCGGACTGTCCCTGGCTCCTTGCACTTTTACAAGGGCATGGAGAGTGGGGGGGCTCCTTCTCCCTCGAGACAAGGGGGGGTCCTCGTTCTGAACTACCTCGATGACTGGCTCGTTTTAGCCCAGTCAGAGGCTGAGCTACTATCTCACAGATCCCTCCTCCTCAGCCACTTAGAATGCCTGGGACTCAGGGTCAGAAAGGACTGTGCCAAGGTGCGAGCAGCGGTTCCAGACAAGGAACTTCATTCCTGGGGGCAGTTTTCGACTCAGCCCAAATGAGGGAGATGGTCATGCCAGAAAGTGCACTAATGATACAGCAGTTCGTGGCCTCCTTCAAAATTGGAGCCTCTCGTCCTCTCAAGACTTTTCAGAAGATGCTAGGAATCATGGCCTCATCATCGCCGGTGCTACAGATGGCCCCTAAAGTACTGGCTTTACGCCCCAGGCGTGGAGTCACGGACGCCTTTGTATCAGGGTGAACCAGGTCTGCGTAGCAGCTCTGGCTTCTTGGAGAGACCCTCAGTGGTTCAAGAGGGGTGTAACCATTTATATTGTCCACAGAAGGAAGGTTGTCTAGACAGATGCATGCAACACGGATTGGGGAGCTATGTGTGAGGGCAGATCGACCTTCGGCTTCTTGTCGGACATGGAAGGACGGCTACACATCAACTGCCTCAAAATGCTGGCAGTATGTTGAGCCCTTCAGACCTTCTTACCAGACCTGAAGGGACACCACATACTGGTCTGCTCGGACAGTATGACAGGCTCACCTCAAAGTGCCTTTACGAGATGGTAAAGCACCTCTTGAAATGGGCACACCTCAACTTCCGCTTATTGAACGTCAGTGGGCTGAGAGCGGAACGAAGGAAAGAAAACAATTGGGTTGTTTCACTTTCTAAGGGATGCGTGGGTGTAGGCTTAATCCACCTCGGCCCCTTACCGTTCCCACATGGGATCTGCCCACGGTCCTGAGAGCCCTTAACCCTCTGGGGTCAAAGGAGGTGCCTGGCTCCTTGCACTTTTACGAAGGTGACCAGATACCTTGAAGACTTCACTTCAAACTGTTTTCCTCTGAGAGCTGTACCAACATCAGAAGCTGTTCAACTACATTGGGATGATATTCTACACAAATATGGTAAAATAAGCTCCATGGCTCCTGATGATGGGGCTGTTTTTTTCTTGAATCCATGGAAAGAAGCAGCAAACACATTGGAAATACCAGGTATGGTTTACTTGTTTCTACAGTTAAACAGGATCTGTTTCAGGAATGGCATAAAGGTGCGTGACTGTTCAAGTCTCTGTTTAGATCAGTGTGCTCAATAATGTGTCTTTGACCATCACCGTGTATACTGTGATTATTCTGTGTTGTAAATAAAATACAAATAATCAAAACCCCCATTATTTTAGTCTCCTCACATTCTTTCTTACCTGCCTCACAGTCACAGTCACACTGATGACCTATTAGGGGAGGGCCCTTTGTCTCTCAGGTGCGAATCACTAAATATTCATGGCCATTGTCACTCCCTCGCATACGGCCATACACAAAACATGTCTTACAAAAGTTAAATCAATATATTGTTTTGTGTGAATGAGTGAGCCGGATGATTTTCACATCATTTTATAGCAAAAACTCTAGTTTACCACATCAGTTCTCAAAAGTCTTGTGGACAAATGTTCTGTATGTGTTTTATGGCCTTATTCAAGTAATTAAAATTTTTACTTTTTCACTAACCACGCATAAACATTGTTTTCTCAAAAACACAAACTGTACATTTGGTACTTAAGTACTTTTAAAAGCAATTACTTCTGTACTTTTACTTAAGTAAAATTCTGTCTTTACAACTTTTACTTGTAACGGAGTAATATTTGACCAGCAGTATCTGTACTTTCACTCAAGTAATGGAATTGAGTACATTGTCCGCCTCTGTAGGTTACTAACGTAACCTCGGTTCCCTGAAATACGGGAATGAGTACTGCGTTGCTAGCTGTGTTATGATGCTGCATGACTCAGTGTCGTCGCTTCAGTCGAATTTACCTGATGATCCTATACCGGAATGCCCGCTTATATAGCCAGATGGCCCAGCCCATTCTGGCGGGCTTCACGGCCATAGGCTCGTGCTGCTCCGCTACCTCGCCATTGGTTCGTTTTCATTTCACTGCATGAACCAATGGCCGTGCAGTTACACTGCGTTATTTAAAAAGGATTCAGTTCAGGAGAAAAAGTTTTTTTTCCCATATGCGTCTTAAGCAAGACACAGTACTCATTCCCGTATCTCAGGGAACTGAGGTTATGTAACCGAGTACGTTTCTGCTAAAAAGATAAAGGCAATAATAAAGTTACATTTTGATTTCATATGGAAAATGAAGAGTCATTATATAAGAGTGATATGATTAAAGATTATAAAGAGGGTGGTCTTAAAACAATTTACTTTGAGATTCATACAGCTAAATTACAAAAATATGGCACAGGTTTTTTTGTTGCAATGTGATTTTGAACTTTTTTAATTCTCTGTAAAACTGTATGCTTTTCACTAGCAAGCACTTTATACTGGAAATTGTTTTTTAAACATAATTTCAGTCCACATAATATGTCTATCTGAATCATATTTACCCTGCAAAATAATTTTTAAGTATTAGATTTAATACTGGGGACTCAAATGTACGTCAAATATGCACATTAAGAGATAGAAACAGTTTGTTTCCCCTTCAGGAACTCGAGCTGTGTCGAGATTTGCTCTGGGAACGCCCCTGCGTGACCGCGTTCTGAAGCACGTGTAAAATCAGTCCAATGGAGCAGCGAGACGTCACGAGCGTGGTGACGTGAGCGCCAGGAAGTATAACACACATCCGCATAAGCGCAGTTACTCTGCTCTTCAGTATCGCTCTGTGTATGTGTCAGTCTATTTACTGTTGTCTGTCCGTCCACAAGCATTCAAAAGAATATGCCAAAGTCTAAACTAATATCTATGGCGAGTAAACGGCATTACAGACGATGTGTGCCTCCCTGCCCACGCTATCTGGCAGCAGGGATCACCGATCTGTTGTTTTTGTTTTAGGATCGAGTAAAAAATAAAAAATTAATACATGCACGGTCAGCTTTCGAGTAGCTGATTGTCATCACTGTGAGCTCTCGCTGCGTATGCTCCGCTCTTGCCTGGCCGTGTTTGATGTGAGCGGCCAGGCTCGCGATCTCACTGGCAGCGGTCCCGCTGTTGCCGAGGCACGGCGTAGACTGTTGTCGTGGGGATCGCAGGTGAATTTAGCGGAGGGATCCGAGATGGGCTCGTCCTTTTCTCGGTCCTCACCCGCTAGATCCGCGGCTCTCTCTCAGGGTTCGGAAGCCTGCGCTGTGGTTTCTTCCCCCCAGAGAGAGAGCCAGATGCTTCATCTATCTTCCTCCGAGGAGGTGGATGTGATGAGTGTCGAGACTCGCCACCTCAGTCCCTCGCGTATGAGGTGTGATTCGTGCATTCGCCAAAATAAAATATTGTTTGGCCATCCGAGAAACAGGACGCTCGTCCTAAAAGTAATTATGGGGTGTGATTCGTGCAGTAGCCAAAATAAAATATCGTTTGGCCAGCCGAGAAACAGGACGCTTGTCCTAAAAGTAATTAGACTAGCGTTTTCTGAAATCCAGATCACAGCCTTCATGACGGGGCCTTCCGTTTTCCCCTGATCTCCATGCTGAGGTGTCAAGATCGTGGGAGAAACCGTACTCATCCCGTATTTACAGCCCCACAGTCTCGAATTATTCAAAAGAACATCGTGGGGCTGAATGATAAGGGATATGTGGTGATGCCAGTGGTGGAGCAGACGCTTGGGAGCTATCTCTCCCCATCCTCAGCATCGTCCCTGAAGGCCCCGAAGCTTCCCACCAGGCCCGTTAGGCTTACATCGAGTCTGGTTGGGAAAGCTTATACGGCGGCAGGTCAGGCTGGCGCATGTTTGCACACCATGGCGGTGTTACAAGCATACCAGGCTGACCTGCTCAGGGGTGGGGCTGCTGAGCGGGAGCAGCCCAAGCCATCAAGCTCCTCATATCGCCAGTCTCAAAAACAGAGCATTGCAACCCACACCCCTCCACAGAAGATCGGGGGTCGGGGCGACGCTCTCAGTCAGGGTCTTCTAGACCGAAAACAGATCTGTGGACCGTTATTTTGTCTAAGAGGACCTCGGCTAAACGATCCCTACCATTGTCACATGTACCTGAGGGCAGCCCCCCCTGGGGAGAAGGAAACCCTGCAGTATCGGTTGCCCAATCCTCCGTCAGTGCCCTCACGAGGGTTCCTTGAACCCCTTCCACCCCTCTGGTGCTTCATGGCTCAGTGATCTCCGACGAGCAAAACCAACTGCCAAACAACACCCCGAAACCGAGCCAGGCACCAGTACGGCACGGGAGGGTTCGCCCCCTCAAGTGAGGGTGCTACAGAAGTTGGGTCGGTTGTTCCCTCAGTGCCCTCATGGAGGTTCACTGATACCCCTGCCACTTTCGGTGCTTCAGGGCTCAGTGAGCTCCGGCGGGCGAAGAGCCCAGCTGCCGCCCGGCAACGGTACGGCACGGGAGAGCTCGCCCCCTCAAGTGAGGATTCTACAGCAGTCAGGTCGGTCGTTCCCTCAGTGCCCTCACGGAGGTTAATTGATACCCCTGCCACCCTCGGTGCTTCAGGGCTCAGTGAGCTCTGACGAGCGAAGATCCCAGCTGCCGCCCGGCAACGGTACGTCACGGGAGAGCTCGTCCCCTCACGTGAGGGCACTAGAGCAGTCAGGTCGGTCGTTCCTTGCCGGTCATCCGCTTCAGGGCACCGAACTGGCTCCTTTAATAAAACCAGAGGCCAGCCTCGAGAGGCTGGTTCCCTTAGTAGATTTTCTGGCAGCGTGGGAACTTCTGCCAAATATATCAAAATGGGTCCTGCAGGTTGTAGAGAAAGGCTACAGAATCCAGTTCGGTTCTCCTCCGCCTCGTTTCAACGGGACTTCTCCCACGCTGGTGGGCCCCGCGCAGGCTCTGGTAATGGAACAAGAAGTAGATACTCTCTTGAGGAAGGGGGCCATAGAACGTGCATAGAGCGTCCGGGTTTTACAGTCGTTACTTCATCATTCTGAAGAAGGATGGGGGGTTGCGTCCAATCTTAGATCTCCGTCTTCTGAACCGCGCTATCAAACGGCTTTGGTTCAAGATGCTCACTATCAAGCAGATAGTATCTCAGATCCAGTCCGAGGACTTGTTTGTTACGTTAGATCTCAGAGACGCTTATTTCCATGTTTCCATCCTTCCTCAACACTGGAAGTTCCTGAGGTTTGCTTTCGGGGGTGAAGCATACCAATATAGAATTATTCCCTTTGGCCTGTCACTCTCACCCCACACTTCATGAAGTGTATGGATGCTGCTCTGGCTCCACTGAGACTCCAGGGCATCCGCATACTCAATAACATCGACGATTGGTTGATACTAGCTCGATCGGAGCAGATGGCGGCTCGTCAAAAAAAAAACTCCGAGGTGGTTAGCTCCTCTTGTAGTGAATTTGCCATGCGGTAAGTGATCTATTGGGTTGCAGGACCCGACACACTGCCCGCTCTGGTTCTCGTCACGCATCCCAGCTCCACTGGGCTGGATGCCATTGCACAGACGTGGCGGGGGGAGGGGGGGAGGCTCGCTGTACGCTTTTCCCCGCTATCGCTCTGCCTCCCCTGGGAGTTCTGGAGAGGGTATGCTGGGATGGGGTCCGTCTGTTGCTAGTAGCCCCGTTCTGGCCGGCCCGAGTATGGTTCTCGGACCTGGTGTCCCTCCTCGATGGCTCTCCGCTGGAGATTCCGATCAGGAGGGACCTCCTCTCTCAGGCGGGGGGCACCATTCTTCACCCCCGCCTGAGGAAGTTGTGGGCGTGGCCCCCGAGGGGGCACAGCTCCTAGCATCTGGTCTCTCAACTGAGGTTGTTGAGACCATACTCCAATCCAGAGCTCCCTCCACGAGGAAATTGTATGCCTTGAAGTGGAAACTTTTCACCTCTTGTGTGGACAGCGACTGCAAGACCCAGTCCACTGCCCAATTGGTACAGTTCTGGAGTTTCTGCAGGAGCGAATCTCCGCAGGGTCTCCCTCCACTCTGAAGGTATACGTATACCACGCCCTTCTGGGTGGTCAGTCATTGGGAAGACACCCACATGTCACTCGTTTCATCCGTGGCACCCTGAGGCTGAGGCCGGTACAGCGCACTAAGGTTCCCTCATGGGACCTGGCTGTGGTTCTGGAGGGCTTGTGCAATGCCCCCTTTGAACCCATAGAAGTAGTTTTGGTCAAGTTGCTCACGCTCAATTCCATCTTTCTCCTCGCTATTTCCTCATTAAAAAGGATCGGGGATCTTCAGGCATTTTCTGTTTCGTGCCTGGAATTTGCTTCAGGCATGGTTAGGGCATTCCTTTACCCAAGGGTCGGGTATGTCCCTAAGGTGCCCACTTCTTCACCATGGCCCATAGTACTTCAGGCATTCTGTCTTCCTCTGTTCCAGGAAGTAGGCCAAGAAAGTCTTAATCTGCTCTGTCCAGTTCAAGCATTGGATGCTTACGCACACAGAGCTGCCCGTGGCGTAGGGCAGATCAGTTTTTTGTTTGTTTTTGGTCCGTCAAAGAAGGGATTTCCGGCGACCAAGTAGACTACGGGTAGGTGGGTGGTCGAGGCCATTTCACTAGCCTACGAGTCCTCTGGCCTCACACCACCTATGGGTGTCAGAGCACACTCGACCAGGAGTATGACGGTCTCCAAGGCTTTCAACTTGGGTGTGGCCTTGCAGGACATTTGTGCTGTGGTGGGCTGGTCCTCTCCGCACACTTTTGACTGTTTTTACAACCTAGACTTGGCATGTACCCCAGGTTCCCAAGTTCTCTTTTCCTGATGTGCTCATCTGATACACACACAGGCAGGACTTGGTAGTATGGCGCAGTGGGTATTCTCGTTCCCAAAGCATTTGACGCAGCTCGAGTTCTTGAAGGGGAATGTCTCTAGGTTACGTGTGTAACCATGGTTCCCAGAGGGAACGAGACACTGCATTTTTTTGCCATACTCCCTGCATCCCTCCAGGCTCTACTTCATCGAAGCTAACTTGCGCTTTGCCGGATGCGCTTTTATACTTCCTGGCGCTCACGTCACCCCGCTCGTGACGTCTCGCTGCTCCATTGGACTGATTTTACACGTGCTTCAGAACGCGGTCACGCAGGGGCATTCCCAAAGCGATCTCGACGCAGCCGGGGAACCATGTTTACATACGTAACCTAGAGACGTTTTTCAATGTAATTTTGTACATGCATTCTGTAATAATGCATTTAGCTGGATTCAACAAAGAATACCTGCAAGACTGATACAAGACTGATAGTTTGTTAATTAAGAATAAAAAAGATTTCTTATATAATAAATAATTTGTTGCTTTTGCTCAAATTTAACATACATGAATGTAATTTTATTTATTTTTTTTTTTCAAAATTCCTCCACAATTAGTGTTTTTTAAAGAGGAATTTCTAATATATTTGGAGACATTAAGAGGGATTAAAAGTCCCAAAGCTTTTTCTATTTAATTTTATTTATTGATGTATTTATTTAGGTTTGTTAATTAATTTAAACTTTTTGTTTTTATCGTTAATTTATTATGTGGTATGTTGTATAGAGTGTGATATGAAAATTGAGTGTAATCTCAGTCTTGTCATTTACATCTAAATGTAAATCTTTCCGTTATGAATGCCTTTCGATTGTTGTTCAATAAGCACATGAATAAAAAAAAGAATGCTCCTGCTGCATATAAATAGCTGCCAGTCACATTTTCACAAGTCACAGTCACAGTCACAAAAAAAAAGAAAAAGGGAAGCAACCAATACTGTTGTTAAATAGTTTGAGATGTGGGCTGTCACTAACCTGTAGCACATGACTCTAGCAGGTTATGTGTATTTTTCCAAGTAAAAACCAAATGTTAACCACAGGTTAACATATTCCACAGTGTGTTATATCTAAGTTGCATGCTGTCATCTGTGCCATATACCTCAATACAATACATCCAATAAAACATTCCCTCAGATTCTAAAGCCATGCCAAAACATATATGGTGAAAGTATGTCCCATACTGTATGTGCTCAGCCATGCCAGCTAACTGCCACATTTGGCCCAAAGGTTTGTGCTATCTGGAAAGCACGGTGTGGTTAAACTAAAAACTAGCACACTTCGGTTCACCATTACACCCTAATACTGTTTCACACTGTTCACCATAAAAGACCAAGGTACTGAGAAAAGACTCACAATATTTAATCAGAAATACAAGAGAACATAACTTAAAAAGAAGGGTGGAAGTGATCAGACATGGACCAGGAATTATCTCCACTACATCCTCAGGACAGTGATGATAGAAATCCTCATGCCCTCCAACCTAGTAGCATCCAGCCTGTGGTCGTTGTCCAACCCTCTGAGTGCATGAGCCAAGAACCACCAGCTGAGCCTGTGGCGGATTACATGTGTTACTCCAAATTTTCAATTTGTTTCTGCTGTGTCTGTCTGGGAAGTGTCGCTCTTTATTTCTCTAGAGCTGTAAGTAAAAGTTAATTTATTTACCTTTAATTCTATTTTTCTTCCTCTTGCACAGAAGCCATTTCTTCTTTAGCAAGAAAGTTTTGCATATTATTGCAAACATGTTCATGGGGAAGTAGGTTCAAAGTAGATAAAAACACCGTTCAAATGTTTGGGGTCAGTAAGATTTTTTCATGAAACGTTCATTTAAACCATTTCTTATTATTATCAATGTTAAAAACAGTTGTGTTGCTTAATGTTTTTGTGGAGACTTTCTTTTAGGATTCTTTGATAAATAGAAGGTTTAAAACAACAGCATTCATTTGAAAAAATAAATCTTTTGACAATTTTAATGCTGCAAATGTCAAAACTGTCAATTTTTCTATTGCTTTGATGCATCCTTGCTGAATAAAGTTTTTAAGGAATTTTCCTTGATTTAAAGAGATAGTTCACCCAAATAATTGTGCTGTTGGGTTAATAAAGGCCTTCTGAAGTGAAGCGATTGTGTTTGTGTAAGAAAATATCCCTATTTAAAACGTTATAAACCGTAATCTCTAGCTTCTGCTATGTAGGACATAGGCATATAGTGTAAGCTTCGGTCAGAATATTATAGTCTCACAAGAACCGAGTTTTATTTTACAGCAAAGCAAAACCAGTCTCCTCTTGGCTTATATCGAAATCCTCTGCCATTTTTATTTACAAATCCTCGTTTTGTACTTCTCATTCATGACCAGTGTTTTGTTTTGCTCTCTCCTCTGCGCTTCCGCATTCGTCACTTCCGCGTTTGTCACTGCGTTCGCCAACATCCTATCATCCGGTGGAAAGCCACTCTCTTGTGAATGTGCATACGACAGTTAGCGGAAGCTAGAGATTACAGTTTATAAAGTTTCAAATATGGAAATTTTTCTCACACAAACACATAATTTCGCTTCAGAAGGCCTTTATTAACCCCCCAGAGCCATGTGGAGCACTTTTCTATGAAGGATTTATGCACTTTATTTTACTTCAAAATCTCAACCACTATTCACTGCCATTATAAAGCTTGGAAGAGCCAGGACATTTTTTAATATAACTCCGACTATATTCGTCTGAAAGAAGAAAGTCATATAGGATGGCTTGAGGCTGAGTACATTTTGGGGTCATTTTAATTTCTAATAAAGAGTGCAAGCTTTTTTAAGCTTCCTCAAGATAACAAACTATAGTGCTGTGTTCATACTATTAAAATAAATTATAAAATAAATATGATGTCATATGCCACATTTTGAATTTTGACTTTTACTTATCTGCACTGGTGCTGTACTGTGAGGTCCAAAGAGATTTGTGGTTGTCATGTAGGTCAAATACAAGCTAGCAGGTTCTTCAGCTTGAATTAATCTCAGCCACAAAAGCCTTCTTTTTCATGTTTCTTTTAAGTGCATCAGGTCAGGTGCATGCTTTGGAAAGTCCTGCAGTGCAGCATGGAAAACCACAATGCTGAAGGTGCTTTATGAAGCTGACTTCAAACCAGCATTTGCATTTGCTGGCTTACTGTGATCTTCAGAACATTTCTCAACATTTATACTCTCTAGAAAGTCATATCACTTTAGAACTCATGATAATATGATTACAGTTTGTTGGATCTGCTCCAAAACCTAGAGCTGCATTATTTATAGGTTTTGTAATGCAAACATTTTCACTTGACATTCTAAAGAGTCATTGAGACCATAATTTGTCCTCTTTTTTTCCGGACATGTCCTGGCTGGGATTTCTAAATTGACTTTGTTTTCCTAATGTTTTCAAGGTAATGACTGGAAAGAAGTTTGACCATTAGTGTGCAGGCATTGTACATAATCGACCAATCATGGTGTGTGAGAAGGTGGGACCTACAGAGAACGGTCTAAAAATGCAAATACAGTTATAATTCACGGGGGCTGTAGAAAGCAAGTCAAAAGGAAAACAAAGCTAAAACCTGGACATTTTAGGCAGTTTAGAAAACCCAACCAGGATGTGTCCTGGAAGAAAAAAAAAGACATATGGTCAACCTTATGTAGAGAAATTGATTGATTGACAACTCTCAGCAAATTTAAGTGTTCAGCTAATAGCTTATCTAAGAAAAAAAGATTAGTCTTTATTATTTGTGCAGTGCTGGTCCCTGGTCAACAACCCTGGTCCCCCTTGGCCATTTTTCAATCCTAAAATATGATAAAACATATGCAAATAATCTTTGGTGATGCTAAAAAGTGTTTCTGTAAGCACTCTTGCTCACAGCACATTGTGGTTTGTGGTTCAAGGTCTGATTTTCTGACAACGTGTTTTTCTGCATGCACACTCAACCAGTGGTTGACATTTATGATTTTATCTTTACTTTTACAGACTCGCACTGCTAACGCTACTGGAGGAGTAAAGCAGTGAGAAACTCTCAAATTGCACTCATCCTGAACCATGTAGCCATTGTGGTGGGCCTCATCTTGATTGCATTATTCATCTTCTATAAATTGCAGATCGCATGATTTAAAAATGTATTAAGCATATTGGGCATTGTATTATCACATGCAATGTTTTCATAATGCTGACTGAATTATTGTGAGATTTTTTGTTCTGTTTGCAGATTTTCATATTGCAAATAATATATTGTATTGTTAATATATGCTAAATCTTATTTTTCACTTTTTAAATTACAATACATAGCATTCAAAAACAAGGAAAGGTTTAACTGACAAATTAAATATATTATGAAATTAAACATTGTATTACTTAATTTTTTTAATGTTTAAATAAAGGCTAAATGAATGCAAATTTTCTCTGAAGTATCAAAAATCTATGTTTGACCAGAGATTTTGTTAATTAAAAAAAATAATAATAATCATTTAACAATCTCAGCAGAAACATACTTTGTTTTTGACCTTTACAAAGTGCTGGAACAAACAAAATTGTTCATAAATAGAATGGATTGAAGGTAATTCAGAATAATGTGTATAAAATTGTACATTTTAACTCAGCCCAGCCCTGGTTATATGTTGGAAATCAAGGGGTCAGGATTTGTTTGATTGTTAACTTTGGCAATTATGCTGGTTTCACATGGTTTTTGGAACCTCCCACTTCCCTTTTTGGAAGATGCAGGCCCGGATTAAGAAAACCCATGGGCCCCCTTTATAGTAGCCTATTTTTCCAATCTCCAACACATAGAGAAACAATATGCATAAATATTCCAGGCTACAATATATTAAAAGCATAAATTCATTAACACCATATATAAATGAGGTCAAAGCAAAACATGTTTGCTTAGGCTAAAATTCAGCCCATATGGCCCACATGTTTCCCCTTAAATGTTTTGCTGGGGTTAGGGCCTTTAAATTGGAATAAGTAAATAATTTAATAAATAAAGGACAGAAACAAATAATAATAAGATATTTCTAATATTTTCTTAAATACATGAAACTAAAACGATATCTATAAAATTGACGTTTATATTACCCAATATTTAATATTAGTATAGCTTATAATAATAGTGACATTAATAATATTAATATTAATAATAACCATTATGCCATATTTCTACAGCTTTAGTAACTGTATGGTAAATAGGAGTGTTGCAGTGTGGACTGAAATACGTTGGGTACAGTTTACCTCAAGACTTAAGTTTACCTGGAGCCATTTAATCTGATTTCATCCAGCTTCACCACAAAGTCTTTGTTGTTCACATATAATTGTCTACGTGTTGTATGCCGAATTCAAATGGGTCAAGCGCTGGTTTTCACTTCAATAGAGTGGTGACAGTGTCAATCTAGTTCATAAGCGCTGTGCTGGAGTCATTGGTCCAGTCCAGCTTGTTCTGTCGTGCTGTGCACGGTTCAATCAGGTAGCACCCTTTCATCACATGGCTTTTAGTGTTTGTTTCCCATGCGCTCTATTAAAGCAGAGGTGATGAAAAGATACCTGCAGTGACAAACGCTAGTTTAAACGAGCACAAAGACATTGGATCGCTCAGAACTTTTTGAGAGAAATAGTGCAGACACTGGACAAGAATGAGTAATATGTGTGGGCGGGTGGGGTTTTGGCAATCGGCCCACCGAGAAAGTTCAGGTGCTCCCACTGGCCAATCAATCTAGGCCTTTTATTGTCCTCCACAACCAATCACAGGCCACCTCATTGCTCAGGCCACGAGGCTTCAGTCCCGCCTAGCACTTGACCCTGGGAAAACGTAATTATTATTTCACTTTAAAGTGTTTTGTCAGCTTGAATTTTTGACCAATAGTTGCTTTGTTATTAATGTAAAAACAACAATATTCAAATAATTAGAGATTTAGATAAACATACTTATGTGAACAACATATAATTCAAATAATTAATATTTGTACTACTCAAACTGTCATAGTTAGGGTCTTGAGACTATTCTTGTGGTGCCAATCAGTGTTATCATCAATATTATCATTATTAACTGCCACGAAGATCACTGAGACAATGTTAATAACTTTCTTTAAAGGGGTCATATGATGCTGCTAAAAAGAACATTATTTTGGTGTATTTGGTGTAATGAAATGTGTTTATTTGGTTTAAAGTTCAAAAAACACATTATTTTCCACATACTGCACATTATTGTTTCTCCTCTATGCCCCGCCTTTTTGAAACGCGTAAATTTTTACAAAGCTCATCGGTCTGAAAAGCGAGGTGTGCTCTGATTGGCCAGATATCCAGTGCATTGTGATTGAATACCTCAAGCGTGTGACGGAAAAAATGTTACGCCCCTTACCATCACGTTTATGCCATGTCCGGCCCGAGCGACGAACAAAAACATAAACCCATTCCAAATGAGCATTTGTTGCATCCAGTAGGGACATAATTACTGATTATAATGACTTACACTGTCTTTTTACGCGTTGCGTTGCATCACACCGCGTAAACTAACCATGTTCTGCATTGTGATTGTTAAATGACAACCTACAAACGCTACTCTAAACACTGCCCAAAACTCGTGTTTAAATCATCAGTGGCAAATTCTTTAAATCAAAGTCTTTACAGTACTGGTGAGTCCAGAACTGCTGCATTAGAGTCCTACTTTTTTCCCAGTACAGGGCGACAGTTTCCCCCCTCCCATAAATTTCTGCCACAAGTATATTTGGTTTGAACTGTTCTGGAACGGTGTTGTAATTACAACTTAACCACTGATTTGTAGTCTGTCCTCTTTTGGAAGACCAACCCAAAGTAGTTTCGGTTTCACAACGAAACACACGGCGGCCTAGCTTGAGCAGAAGCTGTGCCCTAGTTTGGACGAGGCCGGGATAGAGTGAGCTGAGGCGGCGGGCTTGAGAACGGCGTGGCAACCACATATGACGACCCCGGGCTAGACTCCGCTTCGTCCACAGTGAAAGCTGATCTGGTGATCCACAGCGTGAAGTTGTTGTATTTCTTCAGCGACCAGCACAGATCAGCTCTAGGCATGACGAAGCGGATATCATCCTCTTTTGGAAGACCAAACAAAGTAGTTTCGCTTTCACAACGAAACACACAGCTCTTCACGACATGGCGGCGGCAACAATACTACAGCGAGAATAAAAGTTTCGCCTTCTTTCTTTGCGTGAACATTTGGGCGGCATTATGCAAATCGTCCCACATCGTGACGTAGACATGTGGGGCGTGTTTAAACGAGGCATTTTAGGAGGGCTTAGACAAGTCTTAACTTTTATAGAATATCTCTTTGGGTTTGAGACTTAGTCTTTGCAACTTTACAGATCTTCTTTATGCCCCGAGAGCTTGTAACACTCCAAAGAGAAAGGAAAAATTTAAATCGCATCATATGACCCCTTTAAATAAAAAGGAACTTCAGAAAAAAATACATATAAAAAAAAAATAGTTTACATTTTTTAACTACAACTTTATAACATGAAGTCTTTCTTGACATGATTGACTAATTTTCCTTTCCAATTTGTAAAGCAGTCCAAACAGGTTACAACTGGTTAAATACTCACTTGCTCATATTCAGCCGTGGCTTTCAGTTTTGAAATGAACAAAAACAATTGCAGGTGAGCCTGGTTTCAACTACCAACCAGCATTATAACTTAGAAAAGAGTTTTAAAATGTATTTACATATTTGAATAAATAATTAATATTTGTATTATTTTAATAAACAATTAATTATGTAAATGAGGACAGGACTATAAATACAGTGGGGAAAAAAGTATTTAGTCAGCCACCAATTGTGCAAGTTCTCCCACTTAAAAAGATGAGAGAGGCCTGTAATTTTCATCATAGGTATACCTTAACTATGAGAAACAAAATGAGAAAAAAAAAAATCCAGAAAATCACATTGGAGGATTTTTAAAGAATTAATTGGTAAATTCCTCTGTAAAATACGTATTTGGTCACCTACAAACAAGCAAGATTTCTGGCTCTCACCGACCTGTAACTTCTTCTTTAAGAGGCTCCTCTTTCCTCCACTCGTTACCTGTATTAATGGCATCTGTTTAAGCTCCTTATCATATAAAAGACACCCGTCCACAACCTCAAACAGTCACACTCCAAACTCCACCATGGCCAAGACCAAAGAGCTGTCAAAGGACACCAGAAACAAAATTGTAGACCTGCACCAGGTTGGGAAGACTGAATCTGCAATAGGTAGCAGCTTGGTGTGAAGAAATCAACTGTGGTAGCAATTATTAGAAAATGGAAGACATACAAGACCACTGATTATCTCCCTCGATCTGGGGCTCCACGCTAGATCTTACCCCGTGGGGTCAAAATGATCACAAAACTGTGAGCAAAATCAGAACCACACAGGGGGACCTAGTGAATGACCTGCAGAGAGCTGGGACCAAAGTACAAAGGCTACCATCAGTAACACACTGTGTTACACACAGGGACTCAAATCCTGCAGTGCCAGACGTGTCCCCCTGCTTAAGCCAGTACATGTCCAGGCCCGTCTGAAGTTTGCTAGAGAGCATTTGGATGATCCCGAAGAGGATTGGGAGAATGTCATATGTCAGATGAAACCAAAATAGAACTTTTTTGGTAAAAACTCAACTTGTCGTTTGGAGGAGAAAGAATGCTGATTGCATCCAAGAACACCATACCTACTGTGAAGCATGGGGTGGAAACATCATGCTTTGGGGGCTGTTTTTCGGCAAAGGGACCAGGACGACTGATCCGTGTAACGAAAGAATGAATGGGGCCATGTATCGTGAGATTTTGAGTGAAAACCTCCTTCCATCAGCAAGGGCATTGAAGATGAAACGTGGCTGGGTCTGTCAGCATGACAATGATCCCAAACACACCCGCCCGGGCAACGAAGAGTGGCTTCGTAAGAAGCATTTCAAGGTCCTGGAGTGTCCTAGCCAGTCTCCAGATCTCAACCCCATAGAAAATCTTTGGAGGGAGTTGAAAATCCGTGTTGCCCAGCGACAGCCCCAAAACATTACTGCTCTAGAGGAGATCTGCATGGAGGAATGGGCCAAAATACCAGCAACAGTGTTTGAAAACCTTGTGAAGACTTACAGAAATCGTTTGACCTCTGTCATTGCCAACAAAGGGTATATAACAAAGTATTGAGATGAAATTTTGTTATTGACCAAATACTTATTTTCCACCATAATTTGCAATTAAATTCTTTAAAAATTCTACAATGTTATTTTCTTGATTTTTTTTTCTCATTTTTTCTCTCATAGTTGAGGTATACCTATGATGAAAATTACAGGCCTCTCTCATCTTTTTAAGTGGGAGAACTTGCACAATTGGTGGCTGACTAAATACTTTTTTTCCCCACTGTATGTACATATATAAAATAACAAATAATAAGTCCAAAGATCCACAGTGACCTATCAAACAAGACTTTAATTTTTATTAAACCAGATAAATTCTGCAGAGTGGCAACTGCAGTCAATACAATGTAAATATTATGTCTGCATGTTACTGTGTGGCAGGGGCGGACTTACCCATTAGACAAAGGTAGGTGACCACCTTGGGCCCCCAAAAGCCAAGGGCCCCCTAAAATGCTTTTCATATAGGATATGCGCATTAAGCGTGGACACGCGAACGTTTGCTGTTTATGGTGTTTATTACTACGACAACCGTCCGAGTCTGTGGCGCCTGCAGGTGTAGGGCTGTACGCACTGTGAGTACCATGAACGCTCAGACTGACCTCAGATTTGCCCCGCAAACATTTCAGCAGTTATTATAGGCCTGAGTGTCCCGTATTTCTGTCGACGGAACCCATGCCGTTAATTATGAATTTATCAGTCTTTTGCATGCCAAAGTCAATTTCTGCATAGAAATATTACGCCAAATAGAAGCAGAAAATTGTGCTATACGCACTTTCATGAGATCGGGTTAGCCTACAATTAATTTGTTGGCTATTTTATAAATGGGAATACAACGAATTCATGACAATGTTTACATTCAAGCTACCCGTAAAATGTATTGTGAAAAGTACTTTAAAAGCATCTGGAATGCAATAAAGTCATTTTAAAGGGTTTTTAAAGCATTTGCAGCATTGATAAAAAATATAAATAATTAACATATCATACAAAATTGCGTTGCAGCAAATCCTTTAAATTTTAAGGTATTCAGAACAGAGCAACATAAAAATCAGAAAAAGCAGCTATACAATTGTAGGACAAAGTTTTACATATATGCCATTATAATTAATGTTTTATTTTTTAACTGTAAGGAATTATAAAATAAAACGCAAATTATAATCGGGCCTTCCATCAATTATAGTGATGAAAAAATGACTCGCTATCTTCTAATTGGATGTGCCTTTAGAGAGAAATGCACGGATTACATAATGAAAGAGTTTATTTTATTAGGAGTCTATTTTTGATTTGAAGTATTTCATTTTAAAGTAGTAATTTAAAGCTTTCTATATATTTTGATCATGTCTGAGTTTAGGTTCATCATTGTGAAGCGCTCCTGTTCAAGACCGAGACGGCAGAAAGCGCATCATGTTTGATTATTTTATAAAAGCACAACGTTTTGTTGATATTGTGAGTGCACACAAATAAAACTGACTGCGTATTTTAAGTTGTTTCCACTGTTAGAAAAAAATGCAAAGTGATCGCACTGGCGCCTCCATGTCCTGCAGAGTACGCTTCAGCTTCCACTCCTCCGCAAACGATTGGATATGCACATTTATATAGGTTAAACATTTAAACTAACATTTGGGTATTCCCAAACAAATCACTCTTTTAAGGTGGTTCTTGTGAGTGAATCAAAAATAAACACTGAATTAATCAGACTCACTTATTGAACCGCAGCACTTTGGTCATGTACTATTCAAAATGAGTGAGCTCCCGTTGGCCAATGAGATTGTCAGAGAGGCGGGCTCAGCTGTGCTTTCATTAAGGCAGTTGGCTATAGTCCTGCTTGATGTCAAAGGTATACGCTCTTTCTACACTCTCAACAGAGTCGAATTATCTCCAATCACATCGATGTGTTGTGCATTGGCAGTTTTTTGATGAAAAATATCTGAATGTTTCTGGCTGTCCAAGTCAGAAATACAGAGCTCCATGTAGTCAGTAGTTTTTCTGTGGGCTTTGCTGCTCTTGCTTACGCTCTGTGAGTATTAGTATTAATGTTTTTTTTCTCACATAGACAATAAAATAAACTTTTAAATATGATAGCCAACAGTCTGGGAAAGCAGTCTTCTAAAAAGGAACAATAGCCTAATGATGCCAAATGTAATAGTTAATTTACACACACTGTAGTCTACATATAGTGAACTGGACTGACTTTTTTATTATTATTATTATTATTAAAAGCTAACTCAGGATTACCTGTAGTAAAAACAATGCACATATACCATGTGTAGGTCATCCTGAGTAATAGGTCAGATTTTACTTAAAGGGGTGGTTGACTGTTTTTTTTATAGGCTTTATTGTGTTTATGGGGTGCAGTGTAACATGTGTTAATGCTTTGTTTGTTTGTTTTTTAATCATTATTTTATTTTCCCTTTATTCTACACTGCGGTTTCTATTCTAGGCTGTGTTCCAGTAAATTTTTGTTTGCACTTCACTCGCTAACTTCCCTCCGTCTCATTTACGCGGATGTACGTTATTGATTACGTTGCATGAGTACCCACTACTGGCGGAACCCTTGGAATGGGCTGAATTGGAACGTCCTGAGCCCTTGATCACGTAGAATCCGATATGGAGTTGGTTTATTTTATAGCAGACTCACTCCCTCGGTCAAAATCGAGGGGTCGAGGGTTTGTCCATATAAACTTCCCTCATCCACTTCACAAAGTGGAATGCACTTCAAAATGGCAGCGGGGATTCACCTGAGGGGAAGTGCTTAGGGAAGTTGGCGAGTGTGTGTCTAAAAGTGGAGTGGAACTCAGCCCCCTATCAAACCTAGTTGTATCGTAGATGCCTCATTAGCGACTGTTACTATGGGCTGCTATACATAACCCGTCCACCATATTCGAAGTTCCACTAGTGTCATTCACCATAACATTAACATAAGTTACCAATGTTTCAAAACTTGTAATATTGAGTTAATACATTTAAAAGCTGTTAAAAATATATTCTTTAGCTTTCGATGCCGTCCGACTATTCTCAGTCCTTGCATGGGCCCATGGAAAGAATTATGAACATGAAGCCAATTGTCTGTTCACAAACGTCTTCAAAGTTTATTATTAGTTCAACAGATTATATAGTCACATCGTAAGGGGTGGTGCAGTGATTCCTCCAATGAGATATGGATTACATATGTGTGGTACACAAGCCAATAAATATATGTTATATAAAATGGAAGTATGGCCAGGAAGTTCTGGACATATTAGGAGTACAACTGGCACAAGGATACCTTTTCTCAACTGAACTATACAGTTCAGTCAGTCCAAACTCAATAACCTTCGTACCTGTAACCCCCGTCCTCATCCGAACATTTGAACTTAGTGCATAAAAGGAAAGAGAGAACCCTGAAGGGAGGAGGGAGCGAGACAGAAGAAAAGGAGTGAGAAGGGAGGAGGGATTGCAGAGAGGCAAACTCACAGAAACATCTGTCAGAGAGCATGATATAATTTAACAAAAACACAAACCAACACATTCTCACCTGTGAAAGGTTATCCCGTTTCTTTTTACAACCATTGGCTGTGCAGGATAGTGGCATCTACAAATATTCATTGATTATTATGGTGAATGACGTCAAGTTGACCGTTAAAGATGGCAGACACATCTACGTGCTTAGCGCAGTCGAATGGGGCATCTACCTATACATATTTATGGTCAAAACCATAGATATATATACGTAGATTCCTCATTAGCGACTGTTTCTATGGGCCGCTATACGTAAGCCATCCGCCATATTGTAATGGTCAACTTGACGTCATTCACCATAGTAATCACTGAATATTCTAAAGATGCCATAATCCTGCACAGAACGGCTCAATGGCTCTGTGAGAACCTACAGTATGGTGAATGACGTCAAGTTGACTGTTCCAAGATGGCGAGTGGTGAGTCCCATGATTCTAGTAAATCTCAACAGTGTATACCAAGTGTAGAGGAACAACCCGAAACTGATTGTCACAATAATCGTTGGCACAAACAGGGAGCGAGACCCAAAGGAAGATTAAGGAAAACAGTTTGACACAGTGGTATAATGAGCACATTCGAACCCTTGAGAGAGCATCCTGGAAAATGGAGTGCAGCTGGAGGAAAACAGCTCTTATTGCATTATAGTCCTCCACATCCACTGCGTTCTCAAAACTCCCTAGAATATCAAAATCAACTGCGGGCGGCAGATCCTTCTCCTTTATAGCGCCCAAACTCTGGAATAAGCTACCTAACATTGTTCGGGAGGCAGACACACTCTGTCAGTTTACATCTAGATTTAAAGACCCATCTCTTTAACCCGTATTTAGTCCTATATTTTAGTCTGTATCCAGCCCAGATGGTGGATCAGCATCTAAAGAGGACTTCTACAGCCCTGAATGTCAGCGGAGACCAGGACAACTAGATGAGCCACAAAGACAGAACCCCAGTGAGGACCTTGTCTCCTAGACGTCCACCGGGACAAGACCACAGAACCAGTTGAGTCATCTGCACAATCTGACTTTGCTGCAGCATGAAGCAAACTGCTGGTTCGTCTTGCCAGAGGATAACTGTCCCCCCGACTGAGCCTGGTTCCTCCCAAGGTTTTTTCTCCATTCTGTCACCGATGGAGTTTTGATTCCTTGCCGCTTTCGCCTCTCCTCTGGCTTGCTTAGTTTGGGATACTTAATTTCCAGCAATATCATCGACTTGATTGCACAGACACTATTTAATCTGAACTGAGCTGGATGATGACATCACTGAATTCAATGATGAACTGCCTTTAACTGAAAAAATAGTGTTTGCTGTTATCATTTTGCATTATTGACACACTATATTCCTAATTAATGCTGTACAGTTGCTTTGACACAATCTGTGATTGTAAAGTGCTATTAAATAAGTGATTTGCACTTTGTCCGGAAACGTCACGCCCCCTTACTATTATGGGTAGTTGCATGTTCCCGGTGGCAGGGTTTATGTAAACATCGGGGTAAGTGATGTCATAAACCAAGGAAAAAGCTCACTGTAGTCCCTTATATCCCTTTTCTTATTCTATATAATGCCCTCTTTTTTCTTTTTCTTTTATTAATTATGTTTCTATATAGAACTATGGTACTGATTGTTTGTTTTCATTCCCTCAATTAATGTTATTTTTAAATTGTGTACCATAATGTAAACTGAATGTGCAAATAAAGCATAATATATATACAGTGAGATATATAGCATATAAATAGATTTTTTTTTTTTAAATTTTTTTCTTTTTTGTCCTACTAGCCTTTTTTTGAGTCCTTAAACTGATTTCTTTAAAATTAAATATCTCCCTTTGCACTTGAAACTTTGAAGGCGTAACTTTGCTGATGTTGTTTATGCTCTAACATCAACATTACACTAACTTAAGTTAAAAGAGTGAAATCATAATCAACCACCCCTTTAATCTCAAACAGACAACAGTTCCCGTATCTGTGCTTCTACAGTCACATCCTTCAATCCCCCTGTGCTTTTATCACTTCCTGAGGAACAAAAGTATACTAACTGACAATTTGAACAGTTTCTGTTCACCATTAAAACCATTAGTTCAGACTTTAAAAACCATTAGTAAACAACTAAATTTCTCACAGTGGCACAGTTAAAGACAACTTTACAATGTGAATTCACAGTATAACAAGAGCAGTAAATTACTGTGATGTTAGCATCATTCTGCTGTTCATTCACAGTAGTTTGTAATAAAATGACCCAGCATGCATTGATTTCACAGTAAATTTCTAACTACAGTAATTTATTGTAAAATAATACTCTTTAATCCTGTAAATTCCAATTTTTTACAGTATAGTAAAAGTGAAAGTAAAAATCAAATTTCTTGTGCTTGACATACAGCACTTGGTTAGATTCTCCAACAGGTTGATTTCACTTTACCAATGTAATAACTATAAAAAAAACATATAGTTGACTTCCAAACAGATGAGAGGCTAAAGCTTGAGTTGTATCTGTGGACACACAAATATGAATGAATTATAAACAAAATAAGCTCATTCATGTAACTTCCCCTTAACTGCCATTCTGATCATTCTGAATAATGTACATAATGCATGTTTTTTATTTTATTATTAATTAACAGTGCTTTTGTTCTAAACACAGGAAGGCTGAGTTTATAACCCATGTTGTGAGTTTAGACGTGTAATGCTGACAGTAGGGATAAGGAAACTGGTTAAAAAGAGCAAGATTCATTGTCACGAGGTCCCAAAAATATGATTTGGTGTGGTGAAATACTCCACTGTATACTTTTTACTTTTATGTATCTCAGTAAATGTGAAACCTCAAGGTAACGCCTGCAGCCACGTAGTATGATGGACAACCTACAACTCACCTCCCACGTGCTGACTACCTTAACTGACAGGGTATATGACACCAGAGTACAGTAATACATACGTCTCTGCAGAGCACAAAGCAAAGGAAATTACAACCAAAATTCAATAATCAGACGAATGGATTCCAGCCCGTCTTTCAATCAGCCTCCAGTGGCCTGCGATTCATCTGAGAAATCAGCAATGTTGCAGCAAGCAGCACCACCACCAGCATACCAGGACAGTCCTGCAGGATATCCTCCCTCCTTTCCAAGCCAGCCAGTCCCCCACGGCCCCTGCGCCCAGGGGCCATATCCAGGACAGTCCGTGGTCGCTGTGCAGCCTGCAGTTTTTGTGACCGCCGCTCCACTGGCCTATCCAGTGCCAGATTACTTGGGTTACTCCATCTTTACCATGCTGTGCTGCTGCTTACCTCTGGGCATTGCTGCGCTGATTTTCTCCTGGTCTGTAAGTATATTAGTCCATGTGCTTTCCTTTTATTTATGAACTATGAATTAAATTTCTTTAACTTTTTTAGGTATAATTACGTATGAAAATAGCACAATGTTTAGCTTCTCCAGAAAAATAAGGTTCATGCAATAGAACAGACAAAATAATTAGGCATGTCTTTATTTCAATGTTTAGTCATTTAAAATATATAAGTCAAATATATAAAGAGTAAGGAGTTTGGTAATCACCAGAAGTTCAAAATTATTTATTTATTTATTTATTCATTCATTCATTTTGACCTTTTAACAGCCACACAAAGAAAAAAAATCTAAAATGATTATTAATTATTTCGAGGTAGAAAAGATTAGTTAATCATTTGTGGTGTGCTTGGGTTCAATGTTCCGAAATCATTGACAAATTTCCACCATTTATTATTGCATCATTTTGTGGTTTTTTGTGTTGGTATTCCCCAACACACACCACACACAAACCAACCCAAACACAACATAGATATATAGACTAATAATATAGATATTATGCTGATAGTTTTAATTCATTTTTGATACTGCAGTGATTAATTTAAATCCTAAAAAGTGAAATCAATGAATAATCAAAAATATTAAAAAGAGTGAGTTGAGAGAGAAAGGATAAAAAGGAGAGGCAACTTTTTTGAGCAATTTTGCTTGGGCACTTTCCCATTGAGAATGGGTAACAAATGTCTATCTAGATACTTTAGATCGGTCGTGGGCCCTTTGTCTCACCTGGTTGCCTGTTGAGGCAAAATTGCTCAAAAGTTGCCCTGTGTATCATCACATAAAAGCCCTAGCTGTTCCCTAGCTGTAGTTTACAAAAAGTATAAACTCATTCATAAACATTCACATAACTGTCATTCTCCACTGAAACGTAGTTGGTCTCACTTTTTTGTTCCCTGTAATGAACTGATAGCTCACAATCAACAGACTATGGTTTAAAGGCTAGTCCCAGACTAAAAGGCATGTTTGAGCTGTCTCGTTCCGATCGTTTAAATAATTGGCTTACCTACCTGCCTGTCAACTATTATTAGCATACCTCTGCGCACCCTGTTCGCACAGACAGGATATGTCATCAGCGCGTTCATGCACGCTGTGCTGACAGAGCGAGGATGGCAGGCAAACATCAAAAACCCGATCTTCCTTCCTGGTATTGTAGTACTTTTTAAGTTTTCTCACCGGTGAATGACACACGATGTAGCCCATCGGTTAATCTAGTCCTCGCGCCAGCTCGTTAGAAGTCAGCTACTGCATGACGGTTTACCGATCTCTATGAGTCCCTACACAGTGTTCATTGCTTCTACTCCTCTGACAGGGAAATTCGTGAAGGTTACTTCACTTCAGATAGGATGTAACGCTTACCGGTTTGGCGTAATCGTGATACAATCCCCACGGTTATCTTACCGTTTCATATTATTAATTTATCACTATAACCGATTCGATTCCGCATTTGTAACAATGAGGATAATACATACTGTACTGCACAGGCTCTAGGTTGCGAACAATGGGCACATTTTGCAAAAAAAAATTCTGCCGGTGCGACTAAATTTTGTGTGCGGTCGCATTGGCGCGACCACCGCATTGTTTAACAAATAAGCACTGCATTTCTGTTGCATGTGAGAAACATCAAATGGCAAACGAAACTGAAAGCATAACGAAACCGCGCGACTCGTTTGAGCTGCGCAGCGCTTCGAGTGTAGAGCCTGGTTTATACTCGCCACATCAGCAAGAGAAAGAAGGTGCGCGCAGCCAAAATGATGCGAATATTGAGGAAACGATGGATGGTTTTCATGCTAAAGTAAAGTAAAAGACCGCTTCTTAAACCAAAGGTGGACATGTTGGTATTCTTGTGGGACAAAAACATGCAAGCATGTTACCTCCGACAGCAGTTTTACTTTTCTTTTTGTTTTGTTTTTATTTTGAAAAGCTTATTTTTGCTGTTTACCTCACTTTATGCTATGGAGGCTCTCTTTTTTATTTATTTGATTCCTCAGTGTTTGCTAAACGTTCTGTAATTTATTAGTCGGTATATAATACAGTATGTGGTGTATGCCATGCCTCGTCTTATTCGTTTTTGTTAATAAACGTTTTGTAGGCTTGTTTGTCATTACTGTTTTATTGTTGTTATGCTTTTTAATTAAGAATAACAATGAAGCCATCTTTTGTTTTAGTCTTAAAAAGTGAAAGGTGAGTAGATCAAAAAATGGACTGAATTAGCATGCCCCGCTGTACATTTTGTCCGGTTGATGAAAAACAAGCTTATGTGGATTCTACACATTTAAACAATAAAGTATCTAGTATTATTTATGGAGGAGATAAATACATATAATAATTTATTAATCAATTATCATTTTGACTTGACCCTTTTCTTTATTTAAAAGCTGAAATGTGAGGTTTACCATTTATAAAACTTTTTCAAAGCTTTATTTGAACATTTACATTAGATATTTAAACATGCTATTAGATAAACTGTTGTCAGTCATGTTGCCATTTAAAATCTGGACATCATTGGCAATGTTATAGTTTTAGTTATGCAAACAAAAACTCATTTTATTGGTTGGATGTTGATTTTAAATGTAAAACTTGGTGAAATTATTTGCGTGTCAGTACTTTTTGAAGATTTCCTGAACATTTTAACAATACCGTTATAATACTGATAACCGTGATCATTTTGGTCACTATAATCGTGATAAGAAATTTTCATACCGTTACATCCCTACTTCAGAACATGGGCTGGAATTGGGAACCTGATGTAGCCTATTGTAGTAATGTTGTCTCTGGTCTGTGAGTGTAAATGCGTTTAGGGGGCGTGGCTTTGGACGGCGATTGCAGCGAGGTTCGCTTTCAGTGCTATCAGGCTAAAGTTAGCATTTTCCAAGATCTCCTATTGCACCTTTAACTAAAGCCTAGTACTGTCTTAAACTAAGCCCTGTCTGTGAAACCGGGCCTAAGAGTTTTAAGAAAAAAGTTCTTATTTTACTATTTCAGGCTGATAATTCTCATCATTAATTTCAATATCACAAAATAGCTAACTGACTAACATGAGCAAAAAAGAAAAACTCTTAAGCTTACACATATTATGTCGTTTGTTTGTTGGCATAGTGTAAGGTATAATGTTTAAAACAATTTTAACCTGGAAACCCTCCATCAAATGAAAATAAAACAAACTCTACTGAGTGAAGTCTGATTATGTAAATTGTATTTAATACAACCTAGAAACCTTCCATCAAATGAAAATGAAGCATCACATGTTACTAAGAAAACCCATCGACAGAGTGAAGTCTGTCCCCTCTTTTGAGAACTCCCCACCTGCCATTGGTTTAAAGAAATTCAGAATGAGAACAGAAGCGATTGACATTCTGTTTCACAATTGTTTTCACAGACTCGAAATGCCAACTACTCAGGACAGCGAGAATTAGCAGAGAGGAACTCCAAAACGGCACTCAACCTTAATCATGCCGCTCTTGCTCTTGGCCTCATTTTGATTGTATTGTATATTATCTGTCAGGTTGTGTTGTTTAAAAATGTAAACCAGTATCCATAACTGTTACAGATATCATGGTTGGATGCAGATTATACAAACAAATTTGATTATCTTCATTTAAAATGTTATTTGCTTAATGTGTCAATATTCACAAAGCTAAAACATTGTAACATGCTGTAAAGGTGGATTATTGGATGTTTAAAACAATAAAAGCTTGACCAACTAAAAAAAACAAAATTTCTTTTTGTTTTTGTTTATTATACAATTGCATTTTAAGTAATTACTAACAGATATTCCTAGTGCATGAGCCACATTTTAGCAAACTGTAAGACTAACCCTTAGACCCAAGTTTTTACCACATGAAATGGTTTGTCTGACATTTAACAACTATACCTGCTACTTTACAAGAAATTAATTTAGTCAGAAAAGCACGATAACCAAAATTACCACAAAGACAGTTGGTTCCCAGTGATCAAATGACTTTTGCTCAATAATTGGTCAATCATGTTTCTCTTCAATGTAAAGATGGATCTTTAATATATCCTGTAGTGAATTCTAAACAGTAGAGAGTTGTCATTCTTGTTTTGTAAAGTCAGTCAAGTCACCTTTATTTATATAGCACTTTTTAACAATACTGACTGAGTCAAAGCAACTGTACAGCATTTATTGGGAAAATAGTGTGTCAATAATGCAAAGAGACAATAGTAAACACTAATTTTTCAGTTAAGTCACAAACACAACTTTGCCTGGCATTAATTTGTGGATCGCTCGCTGTGCATTTGTAGATCGCTGCACCCATTTGTGGATCGCTCGCTGTGCATTTGTGGATTTTGAAACATCTCTAGCATCGAGACACACACCAATCCACAAATACGTGGACTCCACCAACCGTCTACTCAAGCCAATCAGATAAAAGCCACATTCGCTGACCAATCGTAGCACAATCCCGCTATAGCCAATCACGTTTTGCTTTACAATCAGGGCGTTCTCGTCCTGAGATAACTTCATTCATCTCCTTTGGCTCAAAAAGAAATATACGGTCCATAAAAACGTGGTATAGTCAAAGATGGTTAAAAGAGATTTTGTTAGACATTAGACGTGTGTCAATCCAAGCCACGAGGATTATAATTAACGGTTGCCTTTGAAAAGGCCGAGACACCAGGCGCTTTAAATCACGCTATGGGAAAAAAAAAACATGCTGTATACAAACGCGTTATGGAAGCGTCATGTTATTCAATATGTAAATAAAAGTGTCAATAAGTAACTGACTAATAAATTACTGGATTCAACCTCATGATAAACATCAAGTTTGTGTAATAGGTTAAATTATAGTCACACAACGGCAAACATAACAGCGTTTTCCAGTTTTTCAGTCAAGCTGTTTAAATGATGTATATGAGCAGATATGTGGATCTAACGATGTATGAAGCATTATAAATAATATTTTCAAACATTCATTAAAAGTATTACAAAGTTGCCATTGTTTGGGCAGGAAAAAAATATATGTGGGTTCTTTTTTAAATGTGGTGCAGGTGTGTTGAATATAAATGCATGTACATGTAAGATGAGATATTGGTTAAAACACTTGATATTTCATATAAACCAGACTTACTAGTTTTAATTGTAAAAGTTACTTAACAGCATCCAAAGTAAATGCACAGTTTGTATTTACATGGTCCACTCACAAATCCCCAGTACACACTGCAATGATGCTGAGGCTATTTGATATTATACGTTTTATTATGCCATATATTTGTCACCGCAATTGTGCTTTAAAAGTCCCATGTCATCTCGTCCAGTGTAGACTGATTATGATTATTTTTATTTGCGTTTGGACGCATTGCGATCATGCTCGGGGTCTGTGAATGATCAAGTTGTGTATAATCCTGAGTTTATCCTCATGCACTGATCCTGAAGGAAAAGAAGCCTTACACTCCAACAATCTTTTGGAAACAGGTTTTTTTAACCACAACCATTTTAACCATTACAAACAGCACTTAAGCTCAATTTGAACGAAGTGTCCATAGAATGCAGTTCCTTACAGGGGTGCAAAATTAATCTGTCCCGCCCTGATTTTAAAGCAAAACGTGATTGGCTATAGCGGGATTGTGCTACGATTGGTCAGCGAATGTGGCTTTTATCTGATTGGCTTGAGTAGACGGTTGGTGGAGTCCACGTATTTGTGGATTGGTGTGTGTCTCGATGCTAGAAATGTTTCAAAATCCACAAATGCACAGCGAGTGATTCACAAATGAATGCCAGGCAAAGTTGTGTTTGTGACTTAAAAAGATATTTGTGAATATGTTAATTGCATTTTATTTATTTGTGAATTTATTTCATGTTTGTGAAACACTAAGATTTACTTGTGGATCTCATTCTATTTATTCGTCAATATGTTTAATTTTTGTTAATCTCTTTACATTTATTTGTGGATCATAATCTATTTGGAATAAAGCACCAATTCTCCCCCCCATCATAATCCACAATAGGAGCTTGAACCAACACACGTAGAGAACGAGTAGACCTGACAAACACAAACTGAACAGACTAGAACTTTTATACAGGGGATGATTGGGGAACACAGGTGACATCAATGGAACATAATCAAACTAAACGAGGACAGGAACATGTCCAAATAAGGCAAAACAGGAACTGAAACAAATGACAAAACAGGTCCAATCCTGACATTGGCTGCATTCGAAATTGCATACTCAATGAGTAGGTACTTAATTTCAATAAGTACTTACTTAACGAGCGCTAAAAGAGTAGGTACTCTACAGCCAAATCTCGTTAAGTATGCGATCCAGGCATCATCTGCCATGTTGACGATATCATGTGTTCTACGACGTTATAACAAGTGCAACAGATACAGGTTTAATTGATCTCTCTGTAAAGATTTTGATGTTTATGAAATTTCCTCATTTTTTGGTCTTGTTGAAGAAACAGATTTTATTGTGATTGTAGTATAACCAATACATTTTGGGTTGATTTAAATGTTTATATTTTTAACCCTACTAATATGACCCACAGTTAATCTTTAAATATATTATTTTTTATTACTAAACCACAAAATCGTTATCTCTTGAATATGTTGTTACTTTCTTTATTTTATGTGCAAAATGTTTCATCCACATGCAAAACCGGTTTAAATCTCCTTTGTTTTCCTCTTTTTCTTGTTGAATTTAACTCTCGTTTCATCCCTCCGGCTTATAAACAACAACAACAAATGCAATATTTTGATGCATTGATTATTATGATTATTCAAAGATATTTAACCTTGTCATTGTGCCTTTTTTTGTGTGTATATAATCTCATACACTCTAAAAAATGCTGGGTTAAATATAATTACAATTACAACATGGATAGCATATTGTGTGAGGCAGAGAAAAACCAGAAAATACCACCATGAGAAAAGGTAACTCATCTTGTCAGAAAGGAAATACCTATCAGAACATGCAGCCACCATGACTAACCCATGACCCTAACCCTGAAACGCAAATATGAGTAGGTCATCCTGAGCAGTAGGTAGCTTGTACTTTTTTGATTTCCCGAGGAACAATATACTCTTCAGCATACTAACTGTTACCAATCAAACGAAAGCAGTATCAACAAAATCCTTCTTTGCACTGCAGATGTGGCACAAAAGCTGCATCTGAATCAGCATTTAGATGCATCACAGACAGTTTAATGCAGCTCAGATGGAATTAATGAATTGACACACCTATTATAATTGTAATTTGGCTGATTCAATCATGACCAAAGCAAGTAACCACTGTCATTGACTCACCCGATTCGTTCAGGCTTGAATCTTACAGCGGATTTGTTTGGAAAAACAAAAACAAAAAAATCTGAAATTATTCTTCTTAATGGAAAATGGTCTCAGAGAAAGAAAAAAAAGCTGTCACCGGGGCAGTTACCCTTCCAAAATATATAACTTTAAGGTAGTAATATGCACCCTTTATGGGTAAATAAGGTACCAAGTTGTACTTTTTAAAATGCTAATGCCCTAGTGACAGCTTTTGCTCCTTTCTGAGAATGGACTTTTTGTTAGGGAGTCATAGCTTTACTACCAATGAAAACTGAATAGTAACAATCAACCTTTTAAATCTCTTGCTGTCTAAAAATAGGGGTTTAAGGTTAAAGGTCTGATATTCCAGAAATGTTTTTGCATGAGGTTGGTAGAGCCTAGGTTAACCTCAGAATGCGTAGTTTTGAAAATCAGAAGTGGTAGACAGTTTGTTTCACATTTACTTTCAGGGCATTTCCACCAAAGATCAACAAGCAGAGAGAAAACTCCCCCACCTGCCAGTGGTTGACATTATGTTTCACAATTGTTTTCACAGACTCGAATCGCCAACTACTCAGGACACCAAGAATTAGCAAAGAAGCACTCCAAAATGACATGCATCCTGAATCATGTCACTGTTGCTGTTGGAAGCATTTTTATTGTGTTGCTTTTTTATTTTTGAGTTTGTGTTGGCTGTAAAAACAGATCCTTAAATGATGTAATGAAGCAAATGCACACATTTTAGAGGTGCAAGATAGGGTAAAGAACTTAGTAAAGACAAAATATAACTGCACACTCACTTAACTATTTTGTTAATTCGACATTACCTTGACAACAGCTCGTTGCCTAAACATTGGTAAAAATGCTTAAGTGGGTATGCAGTTATATTTTGTCTTTATGATGATTAGAAATACAAGAAAAGGGGTCACGAAATGCATTTTTTAAATTATTTTATAATGTTGGTTTGGACTTACAATCTTAAAAAAAAATTTCCATTAAAAAAAGGTCATAGATATAAATGGTAATTTTCTACCCTGATTTTAGCCGTCTTATTGGAACTCTCCAATGAAAGGGGCATGCCTGCTATGAGACTTCAATGTAAAAACCCGCTCCAATGATTGCATCTGAACATCTTTGCATATGAAATGAGCATTACATGTGGATCTCTCTCGAAAACTTAATGCCAAAGATTCTCCATCACATTGATTTAACTTAACTTCATAACTGAAAAAAAAAAAAAAAAAAAGATACAGTTGACCAACAAACAGGTTTGAGGTTAAAGCTTGATCTGTATCTGTTGTCACACAAATATGTTCGCATTATAAATTCCTTTTCTTCTAAAGACAGGAAGGTTGAGTTTAAAACCCATGTTGTGAGTTTAGACATGCACTGATGACAGTAGGGATGAGGAAGATTCACTTTCACGAGGTCCCAAAAATATGCTTGAGTTTGGTGAAATTCTCCTCCTGATATTTCATGTATCTCATCAGGGTAAATGTAAAACCAGAATATGGTGCCTGCAGTCACATAGTATGATGGAAACAGTGGTAAAGTCCATGTCACTCCTCCCCTACAACCTACAAATTGCTCCCCACATGCTGACTACAGCACAGAAAAGCCTGAACCAGAGTACAGCAATGTATGTCTTTGCAGAGCACAAGCAAAGCAAATTACAACCAAAATCTAATAATCAAAAGAATGGATCTCAGCCAGTCTTTCAATCAGCCTCAAGGAGCCTAATTCTCCTCCTGATATTTCATGTATCTCATCAGGGTAAATGTAAAACCAGAATATGGTGCCTGCAGTCACATAGTATGATGGAAACAGTGGTAAAGTTCTTGTCACTCCTCCCCTACAACCTACAAATTGCTACCCACATGCTGACTACAGCATAGAAAAGCCTGAACCAGAGTACAGCAACACATACGTGGCTGCAGAGCACAAGGCAAAGGAAATTTCAATCAAAATCCAATAATCAGACGAATGGATCTCAGCCAGTCTTTCAATCAGCCTAAAGGAGCCTGCAATTCATCTGAGAAATCAGCGATGTTGCAGCCTTTAGCAAAGCCACCAGTATACCAGGACAATTTTGCTGGATACTCTCCTTCTTTTCCAGGACAAACTGTGGTCGCTGTGCAGCCAGTTTATGTGCCCGCCGCTCCACTGGCCAATCCAGTGCCGCTGGCTGATCCAAAGCCAGAGTACACATGCTATTCCATCTTTACCTTGCTGTGCTGCTGTTTACCTCTGGGTACTGCTGCACTGGTTTACTCCCACCCCCCCCACCCCCCCACCCCCCCCCCCCCCCCCCCCCCCCCCCCCCCCCCCCCCCCCCCCCCCCCCCCCCCCCCCCCCCCCCCCCCCACCCCCCCCCCCCCCCCCCCCCCCCCCGCCCCCCCCCCCCCCCCCCCCCCCCCCCCCCCCCACCCCCCCCCCCCCCTATTCCCCCCCCCCCCCCCCCCCCCCCGCCCCCCCCCCCCCCCCCCCCCCCCCCCCCCCCCCCCCCCCCCCCCCCCCCCACCCCCCCCCCCCCCCCCCCCCCCCCCTCTCTGTAAGTATTGTATTCCGTGCTTTCCTTTTATTTCTGATGATTTTTTGAATCCGGCTAGTGATAACTATTAATTTTATTGTGGCTTGATACAGGCACTGAATGAGTAAAATATTCTCCATCAGGTTTATTTTACTTAACTTTACAACTAAAAAGGAGATACCGTTGCCTACCAAAGAGGTGAGAAGCTGGTTTAATATCCTTGAGCTGTATCTGTGGTCCCACAAATATGTCAGCATTATAAGTAAGATAAGTTAATTCATGTAACTTTCCCATAACTGTCATGCTCCACTCGTAAAGTATTTATGGTCCAGTTGGTACAGATATGTTTTTTTGGTTTCTCCTAAAAGACTGTCAGATGCAGATAAAGGTGTGGCAGCAACAGAGTTTAAATGAAAGTTTAGACAGTTTAATTTTTAAGGGAAAAACGTTTCTTATTTACTATTTCAGTTTTTCTACTTAAAAATTGCATGTTTAATTCAATGTAATACCTGCCACTTCTTTGTAATTAATTGTGTAATTTGCTAGTATAATTTTCTGAGTGGAATTCTTTTCTTTTCTTTTTTTAATCTTCTTCTTTGAGTGAAATTAAAGAAGAAAAACTTCCATTGGACAAAATCTCTGAGCGTTAATTCTAATGCCAGAAGAGTGCATTCGCAGCTACAGTGTAACAAGGCTGCGTAATGGATATTTTACTTGCACCTGTCAGTTAGTGAGCACTCAGATCAGTTAAATGAATGGTTTGCTGTAACCTTCAGGATTTGATGACCAATGGCTATATTAAAGGTGCCATAGAATGCAATTGATACAATATTTTAAATTGTTCTCTGAAGTCGCTACTAGAAGGTAATGTGGCCTTAGTTCAGGTCAAAAAATCTCCAGAACGGTTTTTACATGTCCATTTACACCCTAGGATAGTGTCCCTTGAATGAAATGGTCCTGTTTTTACTGATTTTGGAAGGGTCGGAATACTAATTTGATTTTCTCCTCTGATTTGGCTGTTGTCAAGATGCGGCGTCCTTCATATCTCACCAGAGAAGAAACCTGGAAAATATATATTTTCACGTACTGTCTCTCGCAGTTATATCGTTGGGTAATTATACTGTATATAAAATGCGGGCATCAGGGAGCCGTTATCGAAGGGATAGTTCACCCAAAAATTTTAAATTTGAATGTGTAAATCGCTTACCCCCAGGCCATCCAACGATTAGTGACTAGGTCTCTTCAGTAAAACACACTAGATTTTAAACTCAAACGTTTGCATCTGTTCACGTCTTAAATGGAAGTAAATGGTAATCAAGCTTGCGAGTAAAAAAAAAAAACATACACCAGAACAAAACCTAAATTAGACCCTGTGGCTCCTTTCTCTCAAATGGACCATTGACACTCTTAATTGAGATTGTAGATAGAGTGTCAAGGGTTCATTTGAGAGATAGGTGGCGGTAATGCACTTAGAAGTCTGCGATCTGCCAAAAAGCAAGAAGAAGAAGACTCGTCACGAGCCGGCTGTCGAGGATGCGCTCAGGACCAGTTCAGACAAATGCTGTGCATCAGAGGTAAAAAACTATATAAATACGGTTCAGTTTCTTGCAAAGACTGATCGCTTCGTGTCTTTACACACAAATGTATCGTTACGAGCCGCAGGGTTTAATTTGTTTTTTTTTGTGTATGTTTTTTTTTACTCTCAAAGCCGTGATTCCCATTTACTTACATTATATGACTGACAGACTGTAACGGTTTGAGGTAAAAATCTTTGTTTGTGTTCTACTGAAGAAACAAAGCCACCTACATCTTGGATGCCCTAGGGTAATCCATAGAACATCAGAATTTTCATTTTGGTGAACTATCCCTTTAATATTCCGGGCTTGAAACGGCTTTCGAAGCACACTCCCGTTTACTTTCACTTTCGAGATTTGCGATCGCACGTGCTCTGTGTTAACAACAGCGGCAGTACTTACCACCCATTTTACAAGATCAGATGCTTGTCAGTGGTGCTCAGGATATGTAAATAATTCGCCATCATCCTCAGTCATCTCTCCTTACTCTGTTTATGTGGTAAGTGAAATCTTATATTCTGTAATGTAACAGGCTACCGCTAGCTAGCAGCTAACCATGTCTCTTTAGTGGCTTGCGTTATTTTATTAGAATGCGTGTTATTTGTTTTCCGTGCCTTTCTGAATACAGACACCAACCCATCCCTGCACATCACATCCCCTGACCAGCCTGGAACATAACATTTATTTCCATGATCTGCCATTTTCGCTATTATCCTCGCTTGTTTCTTCCCAATACCTGCAGAACTTCTGATGATTCGGCTGTGCAGGTTCGGCTGGCGGCTGGCATAGAACATGGGTGGGTATATGCAAATGTTGGGGGCGTGACTATTAGTGATCCCGACTGTAATGTTACAGTCTGAGTTATATTCTGATTCGCCTATTTTTCAGTGATCTTTTGCATGCACAAGATTTACATAAGAAGGAGGAAACAATGGTGTTTGAGGCTCACAGTATGTCATTTCCATGTACAGAACTGTTATTAAGCAACTATGCCAAGGTAAATACAGTTTTTCATTCTATGGCACCTTTATCTGGCACTACTACCAATAAAATATAATATATGAAATGGTTAAAAACATATAAACTTGACTATATGTTAGTGTGACATGGTTTTAATAAATACAAATTGTATTTGCTTTTTGGTAATTGTAACGAATCCGGTCCATGAACTTCAGTCTGCTCGCCACCAGAGGTCACTCTTCCACTACTATGGACTCTTGCACCACACCACTGTTGCACTTCACCCGGACTACAGTTCCCATCATCCACTGCACTGATTACACACACACAGTTGATTGCACACAGCTGTAATCAATCACACATTCCCTATATAACACTCACTCTGATCCCTTCCCACTGCCGAGTATTGTATAGCGTATATCACTCACCTAGCGACAGCTACTCTACGGAGCCCGTTAGTTTTCATAGCCTTACCTTAGTCTTGCCTTGTCTGTTTTCTCGTGTTCTGATCATTGCCTGTGTACTTTGGATTACCTCTCTTGTCTTGCCCTGTTCGGATACTGTTTGCCGCTGCCTGGACCTTTGCCTTGTACCTGTATTTATCCCTCTAGTCTCGCCCTGTTAATTCTGTTCGCCGATCGTAGACCCACGCTAGCCCTAGGAATATTCTTGTGTCTTGCCCTCTATATACCCGTTGCCATTATCTGACCCTTGCCTGTCTCTGACCATGTCTATGAATAAAGCCTTGCATTTGGATCCGCACGTCTCATGTCTCATCAGCCCCGTAACAGGTATAGGGTAAAAACTTTCTATCAAATGAAAATGAATACTTGAGAACTCCCCCTGACAGTTGTTGACATTATTTTTCACAATTGTTTTCACAGACTCAAATTGCCAACTACTCAGGACACCAAGAATTAGCAAAGAAGAACTCCAAGACCGCACTCATCCTGAATCATGTCGGAGTTGTTGTTGGGAGCATTTTATTTGTATTGATTTTTATTTTTGAGTTTGTGTTGAATATAAAAACAGATCCTTAAATGATACAATGAAGCAAAAGCACAGATTTTAGAGGTGCAAGACAGGGTTAAGAACTTAGTAAAGACAAAATATAATTGCACACTCACTTAACCATTTTATTATTTTGACATTACCTTGACAACAGCTTGTTGCTTAAACATTGGTAAAAATGCTTAAGTGGGTGTGCAGTTATATTTTGCCTTTATGATGATTAAAAATGAGCTGTCATGCTTGAACGCAGATCATAAAAACAAATTCATTTTAAATGTTATTGCTTAATGCATGAATGTTCACAAAGTTAAAACATGCTTTAAATGCTGATTACTGATATTTAAAACAATAAAAGCTGTAACTGACCAATTAAATTCATAATGGAGAAAAAAATCCAATATAATTCTGTTTATTGTAGAATTGCATTTCAAGTAGGCTAATTATCAGAAATAAAGTGCATATTAGCCTTCATTCCCCCCTTTTCTTTTAAGTGCTTAGCAAACTGTAAGATAGGGTTTAGGTCTGGAGACATGCTTGGCCAATCCATCACCTTTACCGTTGCTCCCTGCATGTGTGTTTGGGGTGTCCCCCCCGTTATGTTGGAATACTGCCCTGCGGCCCAGTCTCCGAAGGGAGGGGATCATGCTCTGCTTCAGTATGTCACAGTACATGTTGGCATTCATGGTTCCCTCAATGAACTGTAGCTCCCCAGTGCCGGCAGCACACATGCAGCCCCAGACCATGACACTCCCACAACCATGCTTGACTGTAGGCAAGACACACGTGTCTTTGTACTCCTCACCTGGTTGCCGCCACATATGCTTGACACCATCTGAACCAAATATGTTTATCTTGGTCTCATCAGACCACATGACATGGTTTCAGTAATACATGTCTTTAGTCTGCTTGTCTTCAGTAAACTGTTTGCGGGTTTTCTTGTGCATCATCTTTAGAAGAGTCTTCCTTCTGGGACAACAGCCATGCAGACTAATTTGATGCAGTGTGCGGCATATGATCTGAGCACTGACAGGCTGACCCCCCACCCCTTCAACCTCTGCAGCAATGCTGGCAGCACTCATACGTCTATTTCCCAAACACATCCTCTGGATATGACGCTGAGCACGTGTGCTCCACTTCTTTGGTCGACCATGGCGAGGCCTGTTCTGAGTGGAACCTGTTCCTGTTAAACCGCTGAATGGTCTTGGCCACCATGCTGCAGCTCATTTTCAGGGTCTTGGCAATCTTCTTATAGCCTATGCCATCTTTATGTAGAGTAAAAATTCTATTTTTCAGATCCTCAGAGAGTTCTTTGCCATTAGGTGCCATGTTGAACTTCCAGTGACCAGTATGAGAGAGTGAGAGCGATAACACCAAATTTAACACACCTGCTCCCCATTCACACCTGAGACTTTGTAACACTAATGAGTCACATGACACCGGGGAGAGAAAATGGCTAATTGGGCCCAATTTGGACATTTTCACTTAGGGGTGTACTCACTTTTGTGGCCAGCAGTTTAGACATTAATGGCTGTGTGTTGAGTTATTTTGAGGGGACGTCAAATTTACACTGTTATACAAGCTGTTCACTCACTACTTTACATTGTAGCAAAAGTGTAATTTCTTCAGTGTTGTCACATGAAAAGGTATAATACAATATTTACAAATATGTGAGGGGTGTACTCACTTCTGTGAGATACTGTACCTACCTAGCCACCCACCTATCCAATTTATGCAAAAAATCTTGATACTCGTCCCCTTACAAAACAAAACACATCTGCTAACTTCATAAATGTGATTTTTTTTTAATAAAGAATAACAGTTTAGTGGTATATTAAAAGTGATAATGTCAATATATGATGTAACATTTTTGAGTTATAGCATTTTTTGTAAAACAGCTATGTCATAATTATTCAACCGGTATATTCATTATCGCTGTTTTTAAGTCCCTGGTTACAAAATTGCTTAAAACCCTATTGTTGAGAATTCTGATGTGGTCACATGACATAGCCAGCTGTTACAATCACCTGCTGGAGTGCCCTTGATGGCCACCAGAGGGTACTCCACCCCAGACTCTTGCCATTCCGTTAAGGACTACATCCCCCATAATCCTCTGCCGTGTTTCATCATCACTGATTGTCCACAGGTGTTTCTCATTAGCCTCATTAGCCCTGTCTATAAGGGCATGTTTACACCTGGTCACTTCATGTGTTTTTTCTGATCGGATAGCTGTCCGATCATGAAAAGACCAGGTGTAAATGCCCTCCGAAATGCATTCGAGACGGATATAAATCCAATCGCTCAAACCACTTCAGGGGGTGGTCTGGGACACATTCCAGACGAAACTGGACAAGTGTAAATGCATAAAATAATAAACGTGTGAGAGCGTGTTATAGGCTCTATGACATTGACATTTAGCAAGCTGATGTGCAAACTGCTGCGAATGAAACTGAAAGTAAGACGCAGACGCTCAACACACAATCATCTTCATTAAAAGTAGTGTGACTAACCTATCTTTCCAGTTCTGATGCCGCACCCTCTTCTATTGCGGGCTTTGATCTTGAAATGAGTTGATAATTAATCAAATTCGTTGACGTGATCTCTGTTAAATTTAAATATAGCACGGAATTGAAGATCGGATTTATATCCGTTTTGCGACGACACATTTATGTGGCCAAGTGTAAATGGAAACGTTTTAACAAATCAGCTAGATATCCGATCAGCAAAAACAAATGACGTTACCAGGTGTAAACAGGCCCTAAAAGTCTGTTCACTCATTGTGAGGTTTTGTAGGGTTACACTGCATCTCTGAGTGTCCCTGATTTGAGATGCCTTAGTTTTTGGACTATGTGCCTGTATTCTGGATTACCCTCTTGCCTGTGTTTCTCTGCCCCATTGTTTATTCGGTTTATTGCCTGAGTTACTGATGGGTGAGAGGAACCTTTTTGAAGCTTTGAATCAATTGAACCAATTGCTTTACAAAATGATTCACTGTTTCGAAGCACTCGCTGGTGATGCCTGCTGGTCAAAAAAAAAAAGCCTTTTACTTTTACAAACCCAAGTGCAAATGCTTCCTTGAAAGTATAATATATTAAATGTTTAAAAAATAAAATACAATTATAAGAAGTTTGGTCCCACTGTATATTATATTAGTATTTAACTACTATGTACTTACATCAAAAAATAAGTACAATGTACTGTGGGTGTGTCCATATTGTGTTGTGGGTTGCAATAACACTTTGCTGCTATTGGGGTGAGATACGAGTAAGGTTAGGGACTGGGTTGGTGGTTTGGGTAGGTTTAAGGGTGGTTTAAGGTGTAAGGGATGGGTCAACAGCGTAATTATAAATTTAATTACAGAAATTAATTACAGATGTACTTACATGCAGGTATTTTTTAAAATATAGTACAATGTAAAAAACATTTATTGCAACAGTAGTGCATTGATACCAAATGATTAATTTAAATGTATACATATTAGTTTTAAGTCCACTTAATAAAAGTGGGAACGTTTTCAAGTTGCTGGTATAATTTTTTTTTTTATTAATACCTTGCAGGGCTTGTTTTGTTTTTTTGTTGGAGAGCAGGGCTGGATTGGTTATCGGGCATACAGGGCAGTTTTCCCGGTGGGGCCGACGCGGCTTTGGTCTGAGAATGTTTTTTTATTCGTTTTTGCCAAGGACCATCACGCAATGACAGGAGGGCCAGTGTCCCATTGGTTTTGTCTCCTGAATTGACAGCATAAACCACCCAATCACGACGCGTTTTATAGACCGATTGATGAAGTATTTTGCTCCCTCTTAAGATCACTTCACCCCTCCCCACTAAAGGGGTCATTTAATTGTTGCTAAAAAGAAAATAATTTTGTGTATCTGGTGTAATGAATGTGTTTATGCGGTTTAAGGTTCAAAAAATTATTTTCCACATACTGTACATAATTTTTTCTCCTCTATGCCCTGCTTTTCTGAAATGCGTTGATTTTTTACAAAGCTCATCGCTCTGAAAAGCGCGCTTTGCTCTGATTGGCCGGCTATCTAGTGTGTTGTGATTGGCCGGATACCTAAAGCGTGTGACGGAAATGTTTCGCCCCCTACCATACTGTGATGCGTTTGGGCCCCGGCCAGAGTGACGAGACAAAAACTTTAAAACCCATTATAAACGAGGCATTTGTTGCATCCAGTGGGACATAATTATGGATTATAATGACATGTACTGTCTTTTTAGGCATTGCGTTGCATTGCGCCGCATAAACATAAAACCATGTTTGTATTTGTGATCGGAGAAACGACAAACAGCATGCGTTATTCTACACTGCTCAAAACTCGTGTTTGATTCGTCAGTGGCAAATTCTTTAAATATACAAAACGTACTTACAGTCTGTGCATCAGAACAGTCAGCATTGTAGTCTACTCTACCAGGATCAGGAACAGGCCTCCCTAAAATGCGCTGGACACATCTGAATAATTGGGTTGAACTTTTCTGGAACAGTGATGTAAATACAACTTAAACACAGATTTCTAGTCGTGTCCATTTTTGGAAGGCCAAACAAAGTGTTTTCACTTTCACAACGAAGCACACAGCGTCACACACTGCGGGCTTGAGTGAGCGGAGGCTGGCGGCTAGAGTGAGCGGTGGCTGGTGGGCTTGAGAACGGCGCGGCTGGCGGGCTTGCAGCAACCACATGGACGATCTCACCCGGTGACCACACGCGAAGGTGATGTATTTCCTCAGTACCAGCACAGATCAGCTCCAGCAATCACGAAGCTTGATATCTCCTCGTGTTTTGGAAGACCAAACAAAGTAGTTTGGCTTTCACAACAAAACACACAGCGCCTTCACGAAATGGCGGCGGCTGCAACAACAATACTACAGCGAGAATAAAATTTAAGCCTTCTTTCTTTGCGTGAACATTTGGGCGGCGTTATGCAAATCTTCCCACATCGTGACGTAGACATGTGGTGGCGTGTTAAAACGAGCTGTTTTAGGTAGACGTGGTTAACTCTTAACTTTTATAAAAAATATCTCTTTTGATTTGAGACTTTAGTCTTTGCAACTTTACATATTTTCTTTATGCACCAAGAGCTTGTAACACTCCAAAGAGAAAGGAAAAATTTAAATCGCATCATATGACCCCTTTAAACTTTGCGTGAATTGTGACTCAAAATTGACAGACCAAAATGCAAAGGTGGTGCTGAAAAGCTCCGGGAAAAGAAAGAGAATTAAAAGTTTGGAGGCAGATGCCGCCAAATGTGCAAAAATTACAGATATGTTTACTGCTGCAGTAGCCACTACTTCGACAGCAGTACCGAAGTCTGTGCAACAACAAGAGGCTGAGCTGGTGATGAGCCATGATGAACAGGCTTGTTGCTCTGTTGTAAGTGATGAGGGCCAGAGCACGGACAGGCAGGAGGAGAAGGATGAGGAGAAGGAGAAGAGGGTAGTTGAATCGGTAAGAAGTAGCTTCATTAAAATGGAGGAATGAGAGAGGTTACCTCTCTTAATGTTTAGGCCTAAACTACTGGTTAAGCAGTCATAACTTTGACTGACTATTATACAGGGCTGGACTGGGACAAAAAAAATCAGCCCTGGTATTTTTGGTCCAGGTGGCCCACCACTACAATTCAAAATATATATATTGTGGGTGGGTGGATGGATGGATGCTTAAGGTCAAGTATAATTTCAAATTATTTAATAAAATGTATAAACAGTATACAACTGTGTACAACATTTACAAGAAATGTTGCCAGTCATCTCAGTCATTTTTCAGCAAAAGTCAGTTCATTGATGATTCATTGATGTCATCATCCAGTTCAGTTCTCTTCCAGTAGTGTCTGTGCAATAAGTCAAGTGTCCCCAACTAAGCAAGCCAAAGGTGACAGCGGCAAGGAACCAAAACTCCATCGGTGACAGAAATGGAGAAAAAAACCTTGGGAGAAACCAGGCTCAGTCGGGTGGCCAGTTCTCCTCTGGCCAGACGAAACCAGCATGGTGTGGTTTAATTCCAGCCTGCAACAGGTGCAGAGGTCTTGTCTTGTTCCCGTGGTCTTGTGCCGATGGTCGTCGAGGTGACGAGTAGGGTTGGGAATCGAAAATTGATTCCAGAAACAGATACTTAAGGTCAGGAATCGGATACTTGTTGTCAAATTAAAACTTCAATTCCGCCTATCGATTCCTATGGGCTTTTTTTTTTTCTTCATCTGTGAGGACCGGACCTAGCGATCTGCCAGGACCTTGCTCGCTAATCTAAGCGCTCCAAAGTTTGGCTACATTTGCGATCAGAAGCCAAAAAAGCTAAATATAATATCTGTGATAGCTAAACATGCTGCAAGAGAGCTGTCACCATCAACATGACAAAGCTCTTTAATTTAATAGATCGTTAAAGATAGCGAACACGATTCAAACACCAACGTGATTCTATTCATTAATCTATTCCTAAATTACAATGATTCGTCTGTTTCATTCCTCAACCTTTGACGTGTGCGATCAATGTTGTGATCACTTGGTTCGTCCGTGCAGTGTATGATCACACCAGTGTGATTTGAACATTTTAAATTTGCGTTTACGCTGCCATTGACCTAAAGAGAGCAGCTGTCTGTCATGAATGAAACATGGCTTCACAGTCTTTTCAGCCACACAGTATCAAATCATTCAAATCACAGAAGAACTGGGATAAAAGTTTATAGTTCAGACATAAACTGTCTGTACGATGTGTATGGTAGCAATTAAAATAGAGTAAATCACCTTTTGAAAGTAATTTGACACTTCAAATAAAGATTTATCGATTACACTGTTATGCCAGTAGGTGGCAACAAGGGAGGTTTTAAAATGTTTGTGTCTTGACTCATACCAGAGATTCTTTCAAGAACGGCTGATTCATCCAGTAATGAAACAAGTACATCTTGAGTGAGTCATTGAATTATTTATTCATAAATTACATGTGATTTTTGTTTAGTTGTCTAATGTTTTTTCTTCAGAATCATGAGAGAACCACAACTTCCATTGGGGAAAAAAAGAAAAGAAAAAAAACAACTGAATTTATCCAGAATCATGCAGTTCTATTTTGCACACAAACAGCTCTTAAAGAGTCCAGTTTTTATGTAGCCTGTTGATTTTTGTTCATGGTATTCAGCTTCAATAAATGGTTTGTAAAAAAGAGACACAGGATAAATGTTTGATATCATTATTTAATCACATTGGAATCAAAACTGGGAATCGAAAAGAATCGGAAACAATAAGCAGAATCGGAATCGGAATTGATCAAATTCAAATGATACCCAACCCTAATAACGAGGTCTTCGCAGGGGATCTGTCTCTGGGGCGCATCTAGTTGACGTGGTCTCCGCTGACATTCAAGGCTGTAGAGGTCATCTCTAGGTGCTGAAATTGTGTAAATCAGTGTAGATCAGCCGGAAAACAGCAACAAATCACCCTTATTAATTCTTCATGCCCCAGTGCAGGATGGGATCACCAGTATCAGAAAAGTTGAGTAGGTTTTACTTAATTTAACGTTGATATTTATGCTTTAATTTCTACAATCTTGAATTGAGCACTAATAAAGAATTTACTTTGTTGTTGTTTTTTAATTATTGCCTGAACTATTTCGTGTAGAAATAACATTTGTTTTTCTGTAGTATTCACCACAGAATAATTTTTATCAGTGTAGCCTGGACTGCTGACAGGAGGAAACTACAGTTAGTTTTTTATGATGCCTAGAATCCATTTTTTTTAATAAGACAACAATTTGCTACATTTCTACAGTAATACCATTTTGAAATACATTAAAAAAATGTTTATATATATATATAATAAAAAACTGTAATTGGAGGGAAGGAAGATCCTACGTGACCGGGAGGAGAAATGTTCGGTTCACTTTTGTCTTGGTCACGACATATTAACTTGTGGGAATGTGATAAAAGGTCGTGGCCACGAGATATTCATTTGTGGGAACATGATAATATGTTGTGGCCACGAGATCATTTTGTTGAGGTAACGACATCCTTAAAGGCCGATAAACAACAACTCTTTAAGGCTGATACTTTTACACATACATTCACTTAAGACAAAACCAACTATGTTTACTAGAAAACTGGCCAAGATGGACATTTTTACATAACTCTTTTGTGAATTCGTCAGTTCAAGTGCGAGAAGATGTGAACGAGAATTCAATTCAGTCAGTATTCAAGCGCTGTCTAAGACACAGCTTTCTGGGTGTGCGCTTTGGATGTTTGCGCTGTGCGCACAGTATGCTTCTTGTCGTGTAATATTATACATAAATCACATAAAAGTTCAGGTTTTTACTTACATGTTTCATTTTGATTAAAAATAAATCGTATGTGTGCTGAGTGATCAGCAATCAATAGAGGGCATGCAATGATGTCACTTTCCTGCCGGACTGAGTGGGAAAAGAGCCTGCTGCATGAATGGATTTAATATGGGAAACTGTGAAAACTTGAGTAAAAGAAACGATTATCAGTTTAAAAAGGTTGATGGACTCGATATACAGTAGTGTTCCTTACAACTTACCAAATATCCAGTGGTTGTTGGACATGGATGTTGACATGCAGCCAGGAATAGTTTTTCTTGACATATACACTGATTGTGACGCTGGGGAATAAAGCAAATTTGCCTGTGAATGCTTTATGTAAGGAAAATGTAGGTCTAAATCCTGGTGATCACTTATATAAATGTTATATATGTATATATAAATATATGTATGTGTGTGTGTGTGTGTATATGTGTGTGTTTTAAAAGCATGCCCAGTTATGCAGAATATAAGATGGTAAATATTTAATTGATGAGTTGTCAATACAATATATAACAATGCAATATATAGGGTATGATTTTACCACAAAATTCACATATTGACATAACTGCAAATCTGTGTTTCACTGCCTGGAATCCATTTGTTTCTGTGAATTGCAGTGACTCATATTTCAAATATTCATTTACTTCTGTAGCTTTCGGCAGTCTGTAAAAAAACAGTTCAGATTTCTTGTGAAATCTACTGTATTTTTACAGTCAATCGCAAAGCTCTTTCCTGTTTTTATATGTTTTTTGTGTGTTTCCACTCAGTCACTCAGTGGGCAGAACCGGACTCCACAGACAATTTTATGTTATACTCTTGCTCTGTGCATGTAATAAATGCACGTCTCTGAATGAGCAGGTGTTTTCTAGTTGCACAGGTGTTGTCAATGTTATGACCCACCATTACAAGGATGGCCAAAATTACAATCAGAAGCACAGCTGAATTACATTCAATAAAAACATCAAAACATTAGCCATACTGATTATTCTGTCCTAGATGCGTGATCCATCAAAGCAACACTGACAGATAGCTAACAGTCAGAAGTCAGAAAAGGGGCAGACACCGGAGCAATGTTGAACTTTTTACTGTTAGGTTCTTTCCTCTTCTTTTTCTTATTCTTTTCTTTTTTGTAAAACTGAAACACATAAAGATTACAAATGTCTTGTTACAGAGAGTTCACAAATAAATGCAAATGAATTTACAATGTTATCTGAACAAATATAACAAAGGGCTACATTCATGCTCTGCTTAATATTGTTAAGCTTTAAACTTATGAATTTCACATTTATATGTGCATATACATTCTTACAAACACTGAAAAAAAGGAATAGACTTACAGGCAAAGCCTTTCCAAGGCACAAAACGCAAAGGTAATAGAGTAAAGAACTTCTTGGACTACCGCATGGAGAAAATTTGGAACACTGCTAATATTTCCTGGTTAACCTCTAACCCAAGAGTCACATGGTCTAAATCAACCACTAAGAAAATAGCTAACAATTATCAATGTTTTTTGTTGTTACACCAAACTGCCACAAGATGGTGCTAAAAATAAAAGAATGCATGACATGACACTGATTCATAACACAGTTTAGTGGCAGTGAGCAGTTCAACCCTTTAATGCAGGTGCTGAAGTTGGAGTTCTGACGATTTGTGCTACCCGTCAACTTGCTACTTCCTTAAATGGTCATTTTGATGCGATTTTTCAATTTTGCTTTCCTCTTTGGCTGTACAAGCGCTGGTGCATAAGAAATCTGTAAAGTTGCAAAGACTAAAGTCTCAGATTCAAAGAGATATTCTTTATAAAAGTTAAGAGTCAACCACGCCTACCTAAAACGCCTCATTCTAACACGCCCCCAGATGTCTACATCTACAGATTTGCATAACACCGCCTAAATGTTCATGCAAAGAAAGAAGGCGTAACTTTTATTCTCACTGTAGTATTGTTCTTGCCGCCACCGCCATATCGTGAAGACGTGTGTGTGTTTTGTTTGTGAAAGCGAAACTACTTTGTTTGGCCTTCCAAATGAGGGCACGATATCCGCTTCATCATGCCTAGAGCTGATCTGTGCTGGTTGCTGAGAAAATACATCAGCTTCGTGCTGTGGATCACCGGATCGGCTTCACCATGGAGGAAGCAGAGTCCAGCCCGGAGTCGTCACATGTTGTTGCCACAAGCCCTCCGGACCCTTCGTCGAATCCGCCGGCCGCGCCATTCTCAAGACCGCCGGCCGTTCCTCACTCAAGCCCGCCGCCGCTCACTCTAGCCCGCTGTGTGTGACACTGTGTGTTTCGCTGTGAAAGCGAAAATACTTTGTTTGGACTTCCAAAAGAGGACAATAACTAGAAATCAGTGTTAGTTTGTATTTAACAAAACGTTCCAGACAGTTCAAACCCAAATATTCGGATGTGTGCAGCGCATTTTATGGAGGACGAGGATTGTTTCCTGGGAGAGTAGCCTACAATACGGTGTCTGTTTCTATAAAGTGGGGCAGTTCCAACTTTGCAAGGACAGTCTGGCGCTTCTGACTCACAGACTGTAAGTAAATTTTTTTATATTGAAAGAATTTGCCACTGACTATTCAAACGCGAGTTTTGATCAGTGTAGAGTAGGGTTTGTTGTTTGTCATTTCACAAATGCAGACATGGTGTTATGTTTACGCAGCGCGATACGCAATGCGTAAAAAGGCAGTATAAGTCATTATAATCAGTAATTATGTCCCCACTGGATGCAACAAATGCCTCGTTTGTAATGGGTTTTATTGTTTTTGTCTTGTCGCTTCGGCCGGGACACGGCATCAACAGTATTTGAGGGGCGTAACATTTCCGTCTCACGATTGAGGTATTCAGCCAATCACACGCACTGGATAGCTGGCCAATCAGCATATACCTCACTTTTCAGACCGATGAGCTTTGTAAAAATCACGTTTCAAAAAGGCGGGGCATAGAGGACAAAAAAACAATAATTTACATTATGTGGAAAATAATGTGTTTTTTGACCTTAAACCGCATAAACTTGCACTACTCCAAATACACAACATAATTTCTTTTTAGCAACGTCATATGACCCCTTTAAAACAGTAGGGTGCACAATTTGACAACGAAAAATGCTACCTATTAGATTATGCTTTATTAACGTCTACACCTACCCCAGCCCTAAACCTATCCTTACAGTAATCAGTGTAGGATATCAGACCGAATCAGACAATCTAAGATTTGGTAAAAACATGATTGAGGCACGAGGAGTCACAAAAATTCCACAGAGGCCCAAGACAACAGGATGCTCATAAATCAGACCCGAGCATTAGCCAGGCTGAAGCAAGCTTCGGATTGACTTTTCCCTCCACCTCACGACAAAGAACAGACTTTCGGAAATTCCTTACAGAACTCTTAATCTCTGGTCTTCATACATTCACAGAATGGCACGGAAACTGCCTTTCCATGCACCTAAACGACACTAAAAGGACTCGACAAACTAATCATTGCTATATATATAACTCTATATCATGTATGTAACCCACACATTTTACTATCATGTTGTAATCACTCATTGTATGTCTTTTTGAATAACTATTGAATAGTTTAATAATTGCTATTCATGTTTAGTATGTGTGTGTTTGAGAATTCATGCTTGAAACGTTTCTTCTAATCAATTCTTTGTCAAATGTATCATTATTCTTGTTATAGAAATCATGTCCAAGTTATACTCTGCAAGAGTGGGAAAATTCGGACCATGTGACTTATAAGATAACATTTGATTTATGAATTTGGAGGAGAAATATACAACACCCCGAGCTAAGACAGCGTCTAATTGGTCAAAGCACCATTTGGGGTGGGGTAACACAGCCGGGTTAAATACGAAACACCATCAAACTTCGCTTTGTGCTTTTGGTGTCCGGTGGCCGGTGGGCCTTTTTGCGGGTCTGTCTTTTTGTGTCTAGCTTTTAGCCATGCGGCTTTTAGCTTTTCACTCCTAGTCATGCTTCTTTAGCTTTTTGAGCGTGCTCTGGCTTACACGCCAGCTCCTCCGAAACCATGAGGAGAAACGCCACCTGGTCTCGTCAAACTTTACATCTATTTCTATTTCCTTAGTTTGTTTTATTTTCCGTTGAGAGTTTTGAGTTAAGTTTGCCTAACGCCACATCTCAGAAAAGTGCTGTCTAAAACTTCAACTGCACACCACATCTCCGCGTCGCCAGCCAACGCCCAACAACTGGCTTCCCAAGACTGAACCTCCAACCAATCAGAAAAGCAGGAAACCCCTTTCGGCAACCAGACAAGGAAGGGAACCCCAGACACAGAAACGCAAGTACTCCAGATAGCTGAACTGGTGCATTTAATATAATTTTTAACCTAATTGAGGAACTCAATGTGAGGGTTAATTAAGTTATTGATGGTTGTTCATGTCTATGCATTTTCACATTTTGCTGTAAACTTGGGGTTTCACATTTTCATTCTCTTTAATTATTTTCTCTCTCTCTCTTTCTGAAAACTTGTTTGAATGCGTGTGTTCATGTGTTAGATTAGTTTATTTGTCTTAGATTTATCCAATAAAGCCTTTTTTATATTGAAAAGAGAAGTATCTTTTGTTTTGTTCTCACAAGTTAATGTCTTAAACTGCCGATCTTGTTACATGTGCTAATTAATAGTGTTTTCATTATATTTTGGATATTAATATCCATTGCAGAATTGATGTCATCCGGCTCGTTCACTGAATCGCTGGCCGCCTCAGTGATCAGCCGTAAAACAGTGACTCTGTCCTAATTCCCTTACATATTAATGGTGGAGTTTCCTTTAAAATCTTAAATGATTCCCTTTGTGCTAAATTGACCTGTTTCCCTTACATCAGAATCAGAATGAGCTTTATTGCCAGGTATGTTTTCACATACGAGGAATTTGTTTTCATGACAGAAGCTTCCGCAGTGCAAAAGAATGACAGCGACAGAACAAAAACACAGATAATAAAAGAATAATAAAAAATTAAAAAATAGAACTAGAAGTAAATAATATAATAAGGAATAATAAATTGACAATTGTATGTGCAGGTATAATACAATAGACAGTTTTGTATGTACAGGTATATTATGTGCAAATTTGAAGTGTAGACTAAGTATGTGTGTTAGATAAATAAGTGTATGAGTGTATAAATAGTGTTGTGTGTTCCACAGTTATTGTCAAGTGTTCATGAGATGGGTTGCCTGAGGGAAGAAACTGTTCCTGTGTCTGGCCGTTCTGGTGCTCAGTGCTCTGTAGCGTCGACCAGATGGCAACAGTTCAAAGAGGAAGTGTGCTGGATGTGAGGGGTCCAGAATGATTCTGCCAGCCCTTTTGCTCACTATGGACGAGTACAGCTCTTGGAGAGAAGGGAGGGTTGTACCAATGATTCGCTCAGCAGTCCGGACTATTCATGCATTCATGACCTCTAGACTGGACTATTGTAATGCACTGCTAGGTGGTTGTCCTGCATCTTCAATAAACAAGCTACAGTTAGTCCAAAATGCAGCGGCTAGAGTCCTTACCAGGTCAAGAAAATATGATCATATTACCCCAATTTTACAGTCTCTGCACTGGCTACCTATTAAGTTCTGTATCAGTTACAAAATATTATTACTTGCCTATAAGGCCCTTAATGGGTTAGCTCCTGCATACCTAACTAGTTTTCTACCACGCTACATTCCATCACGCTCCCTAAGGTCGCAAACTCTGGACTTTTGGTAGTACCTAGAATATCAAAGTCCACTAAAGGAGGTAGAACTTTTCCGCATTTGGCTCCCAAACTCTGGAATAACCTTACTGATAACGTTTGGGGTGCAGACACACTCTCTCTGTTTAAATCTAAATTAAAAACACATCTCTTTAGCCAAGCATTCACATAATTCATCTCATAACCATGTACTATAGTTATGTCAGATCAAATTCACATTATTATTTTATTTGGGTTAAACAATCATTTTGCTTGGTTTGAACATCAGCCACGCTATTTATGTCTCTATTGTTTCTCTGGTTTCTGCCACTGGATGTCAGGATTTACGCAAGCTTCATTTGATCCAGAACACCTGAGAAGAGATGATGCCAACCCCTCAAAAGACCTCAGATGATGTCCACCCTGAAACAACATACAGAACTACCACATTTTGCTATAAGTTTGATTGCCTCATATAATAATTGCTGTTAATAGTGTTCTTCGTCTTTTTTATTACGTCTTAAATTGATTTTTCTGTACATTTCTGCCATATTTACATCAACTTGACATAGTCACCACTGATAACTACCACTATATTGTAAAACATATTGGCGTAAAGTTGCTTTGCAATATTTCTATGGTGAAAAAAGCGCTGTACAACTAAACTTGAGACTTGACCATTAGCGCCCAAACTCTGGATAACCTCCTAACATTTCAGGGAGGCAACCACTCTTGCAGTTTAAATCTAGATGAAAGATCCATCTTTTTAACCTGCTTACACTACACCTAATGTGCTTCTAATATTCAAATCCATTTTAAAGGATTTTTAGGCTGCATTAATTAGGTCAACCACACCGGAACACTTCTCATAACACCCGATGTACTTGCTACATTGTTAGAAGAATGGCATCTACGCTAATATTAGTCTGTTTCTCTCTTATTCCGAGGTCACCGTAGCCACTAGATCCAGTCTGTATCCAGATCAGATGTTCCCTGCAGTCACCCGGATCCAGTACGTATTCCAGACCAGATGGTGGATCAGCACCTAGAAAGGACCTCTACAGCCCTGAAAGACAGCGGAGACCTGGACAACTAGATGAGCCCCAGATACAGATCCCCTGTAAAGACCTTGTCTCAGACGACCACCGTGACAAGACCACAGGAACCAGATGAGTCCTCTGCACAATGTGACATTGCTGCAGCCTGGAATTGAACTGCTGGTTCGTCTGGTCAGAGGAGAACTGGCCCCCCGACTGAGCCTGGTTTCTCCCAAGGTTTTTTTCTCCATTCTGTCACCGATGGAGTTTTGGTTCCTTGCTGCTGTCGCCTCTGGCTTGCTTAGTTGGGGAACTTCATTTCCAGCGATATCATTGACTTGATTGCAAATGATTGCAAAGATACTATTTAAACTGCACTGAGCTGGATGATGACATCACTGAACTCAATGATGAACTGCCTTTAACTGAAAAAATGAGTGTTTACTATTGTCATTTTGCATTATTGACACACTATTTTCCTAATTAATGCTGTTCAGTTGCTTTGACACAATCTGTATTGTTAAAAGCGCTATATAAATAAAGGTGACTTGACTTGACTTGACTTGACTTATACTCTGTAGTCTTCTGAGGTCAGATTTGGTAGCTGAACTGAACCAGACAGTTATTGAAGTGCAGAGGACAGATTCAATGATGGCGGTAGTAGAACTGTTTCAGCAGCTCCTGTTGCAGGTTGAATTTCCTCAGTTGGCGAAGGAAGTACAACATCTGCTGGGCTTTTTTGACAATGGACTCAATGTGTTTGTCCCACTTCAGGTCCTGAGAGACGGTGGTGCCCAGGAATCTGAATGACTATACTGCAGCCAAAGTGTTGTTCATGATGGTGAGTGGGGGGAGTGTAGGGGGGTTCCTCCTGAAGTCCACTACCATCTCTACTGTTTTGAGCGTGTTGAGCTCCAGTTTGTTGAGACTGCACCAGACAGCCAGCCCTTTAACCTCCTGTCTGGAAACAAGGCAGACTCGCGCCGTAAGAAATGCGGCCAATAAAAAAAATTTTTGATTGTGGTGTCGTCTGCAAACTTCAGGAGCTTGGCAGAGGGGTCTTTAGATGTGCAGTCTTTGGTGTAGAGGGAGAAGAGCAGTGGAGAGAGAACACAACCCTGAGGAGCTCCAGTGTGTCACACGGTGCTGGATGTTAGTTTTCCCAGCCTCATAATGCTGCCTGTCTGTCAGAGCTGTTGATCCACTGACAGACGTGAGTGGGACGGAGAGCTGAATAGTTTGGGCAGGAGGAGGTTTGGATTATAGTGTTTAAAGGCGAGCTTAAGTCCACAAACCGGATCATCACATATCCCTGGTCGTTCTAGATGTTGCAGACCATATGCAGTCCCATGTTGACTGCATTGTCCATAGACCTTTTTGCTCTGTAGGCAAACTGAAGAGGATTCAGCATCGTCCACAGACCTGTTTCCTCTGTAGGCAAACTGAAGAGGATCCAGCAAGGGTCCAGTAATGTCCTTCAGGTGTGCCAGCACCAGTTTTTCAAAAGACTTCATGACCACAGACGTTAGAGCCACAGGCCTGTAGTCATTTAGTCCTGTAATTTTGGATTTCTTTGGGATGGGGATGATGGTGGAGCGTTTGAAGCATGAAGGGACTTCGCATAGCTCCAGTGATCTGTTGAAGATCTGTGTGAAGATGGGGGCCAGCTGGTCAGCACAGGATTTCAGACAGGCTGGTGTAACACAATCTGGGCCTGATTGCTTTTCTCCTTTTCTGCTTCCGGAAGACCTGGTGCACGTCATCTTCACTGATCTGAAGTGCAGGATTGGGGGAGAGGGGGGTTTGCAGGAGGTGTGAATGGTTGTGTGGAGAAGTGTTCAGGTTGGGTGTGGGGTGTTTTTTCAAACCTGCAGTAGAACTCATTCAGATCGTCTGCCAGTTGTTGATTCTCCACAGTGCTGGGGGATGGTGCCTTGTAGTTGGTGATTTCTTTCAGACTTTTCCACACTGATGCTGAGTCGCTGGAAGTGAACTGAGTCTGGTAATGCAAATACAGTGATTATGTGTCCTTCAGTGTGACAAAAATTACCCAGTATTGTTGCAATGTGCGCAGTAACCCCTGTCCCCTAGTAGGACAATCTGACGGGTAGGATGAAATGTAAGGACACCTGGTCAAAAGCCATCTCGGCCCCAATGCGTTCCGCCGGCCCTGCCGAGACACACACTGTTCATTGGTGCAAGAAAAGCTCATGATATCAAGAGAAAACATTGAGGCCTAAAGCTCTACTGCAGCGCAGACACTCCAGATTACTCATATGCTGGATTCCCTCCCTCATCAATCATATTGAGGGAAGTGAAGTGAATTGACGTGTGGCCAAGTATAACCCATACTCAGAATTTGTGCTCTGCATTTAACCCATCCAAGTGCATACACAGCAGTGAACACACACACAGAGCACACGGAGTGGGCAGCCATTTTGCTGCGGCGCATGGATGTTGACATGCAGTCAGGAATCGTGTTTCCTGACATTTATACTGATTGTGACGCATGGGAATAAAGCAAATTTGCCTATGAATGCTTTATGTAAGGAAAATGTAGGTCTAAATCCTGGTGATCACTTATATAAATGTCATATATATATTATGTATATAAGTTGTCAATACAATATATAGCAATGCAATATATAGGGTATGATTTTACAGCAAAATTCACATATTGACATAACTGCAAATCCGTGTTTCGCTGCCTGGAATCTATTTGTTTCTGTGAATTGCAGTGATTAATTTACTTCTCTTTTCTGTAGCTTTTAGCAGTCGGAAAATATACTTCATATTTCTTGGTGAAATCTACATGTTTTGGCGAAAGTATTCTTCCCCTTTCATTTTTTTCCACTTTTTTTTTTATGTTGCTGCCTTATGTTAAACTTCTTAAATTTACTTTTTCTCCACATCAATCTACACTCCTTACACCATAATGACAAAGCAAAAACTGTTTATTACATCTCTTCTCGTGCAAATTTTTAAAAATAAAAATCTTAAATGAGTCCATTGCATAGTACTCATACCCTTATCCTGGGACAGTTGAAATTTTAGCCAGGAGTATTCATATGCTTGTAAATGTTACTACCGCAGTGACGTTTACCTGTGGCAAAGTCAAATCGAGTTGTATGATTTGGGAAAGGGCACACACGTCTATAAAAGGTCTAACAGCTGATATGCATTTCAAAGCCAAACCAAGCCCGGATTCAGAAGACTGCCTGTAAGCTCAGAACGGTTGTGTCAAGCCACACATCTGGGGATCAGGTAGTCCAAAATGCAGCGGCTGGAGTCCTTAACAGGTCAAGAAAATATGTTCATATTACGCCAATTTTACAGTCTCTTCACTGGCTACTTGTTAAGTTCCGTATCAGTTACAAAATTTTATTACTTGCCTATAAGGCCCTTAAGGGGTTAGCTCCTGCGTACCTAACTAGTTTTCTACCACGCTACAATCCATCACGCTCCCTAAGTTCACAAAACTATGGACTTTACCTAGGATAGCAAAGTCCACTAAAAGAGGTAGAGCTTTTTCGCATTTGGCTCCCAAACTCTGGAATAGCCTTCCTGATAATGTTTGGGGTTCAGACACACTCTCTCTGTTTAATCTAGATTAAAGACACATCTCTTTGGCCAAGCATTTAAATAATGCATCTCATAATCTTGTACTGCTATTTATATCTGATCAAATGCACATTATTATGCTTTAGTTTGGATTAAACAAATCAATTTTGCTTGGTTGAAACAGCAGCTAATTATGTCTCTATTTGTTTCTCTTTTTCTGCCACGTGATTGACATCCTGTGGTAACTAGGATTTAAACAAGCTTCAGTTTGGATCCAGAACACTTGAGAAGAGATGATGCCAACCCCTCAGTGGACCTCAGATTATGCCAACCCTGAAACAACATACACAACTACCAAATTTTGCTACAAGTTTGATTGCATCATAATAATTGCTGTTAATAGTGTTCATCATCTGTTGACTACGTATTTAATTGATTACATGTTTTATTGATTTCTGCCATATGTACATTAACTGACAGTCACCCCTGATAAGCTACCACTAATATTGTAGAAACTTAATTTGCTGTAATAAGTTGCTTTGCAACGATTTGTATTGTGAAAAGCGCTATACAAATAACCTTGAATTGAATTGAATTGAATAGTTGATGATGTGTTTTGCTGCGAATTCGCCATTATTAGCTATTGAGCAATCGAAAAGTACTGATAATACTGAGGGACCTTATTGAATGCTTGATAGTGTCGTATTCCATATAGATGGGGATTCAGCTGAGAGTCCAGCTGATGCAGCTTGACTACCGTGACCTGCCAAACTAATGCTAAAACGCTTGAATTTGTGCAGTGTGCGCATGTCAAAAATATTCATGATTTTAAGCTTGTGACATATAAACAGGCACATCAACCCGATCACTTTACTTAGCGTTCATGTAAACACTACATTCAAATTCATCAATTGGAACAAATTCCGTCCGATCGAAACAAAAGTTGTGCATGTAAACATAACCAGTGAGGGTCATAGAAGCATTAGTCCTCCGGTTACCCTTAATGGAGAAGTTTTCAACAACCAGTCCACTTCCTAGGCTGGCCTCCTGGCAAACTGAACAATGATGGAGAAGGGCTTGGTTAGAGGGTGAAAGTAAGCTGATGGCACTCTATTGAGCACCATGATCATAGGTGGAGACCAGGAGAAACCTACGAGGACAAACTCACTGCAATACCTCCACCGTCTGGGCTTTATGGCTGTGTGGGCCAAACCATCCTCTCCTCATGAAACACCTTAAAACACACTTGAATTTGCAACAGTACCAAAGGATCCTCACTGTGAGAAACAATATTATCTGGTCGGATGAACCTCAGTTCCAACCATCATGTTTGAAGGAAACCAGGCACTGCTCATCACCTGCAGAGTACCATCCAAAGTAAAGTGTGCTGGTAGCAGCCTCATGCTGTGGGGCTGTTTTTCAGCAGCAGGGACTGAGGGACTCATCAGAGTAGAAGAAAAGCTCAATGCACCAAAATATTGAGATAGCCTTAATGAAAACCTAGTCCAGAGCATTCAGAACCTCAGACTGGTCAGAAGGTTCACCTTCCAACAGAACAATGACCTAAGCACACAGCAAGAGTGATTAAGACAACTCTGTGAATGTCCTTGAGTGGCCCAGCCACAGCCTGAGCTTGAACCCAATCAAATATTTCTGGAGAAACCTGAAAATGTGCATCTGCCCCTATCCAACCTGACAGAGCTTGAGAGGTGAAGAGGCGAGGATAAGAATGGCAGATAATAGCCAAATGATGATGAGCAAAGCTTGTCGCATCAAACAAAAAAAAAACAAGACTTGAGGCTGTAAAGGTGCTTCAGCTAAATACTGAGTTAAGGGATTGAATACTTATTTAATGTACTTATTTCAGTTTTTTATTTATTTTTTTATATAAATTTACGAAGTTGTGACAATTCAGGTTTTTACTTTGTCATTATGGTGTATGGAGTGTAGATTGATGTGGAGGAAAAAAGTAATTTAAAGCAGTTTAACATAGGGCAGCAACATAACAAAACGTGGAACAAATTAAGGGGTATGAGTACTTTCGCAAGGCACTGTATTTTTACAGTCGATCGTAAAGCTCTTTCCTGATTTTCTATGTGTTTTGTGTGTTTCCACTCCGGAATCCACAGACAATTTTATGTTATGCTCTTGCTCCATGCATGCAATAAATTCACGTCTTTGAATGAGTGGGTGTTTTCTAGCTGCACAGGTGTTGTCAATGGTATGAACCATTACAGGAATGGCCAAAATTACAATCAGAAGCACAGCTGAATTACATTTAATGAAAACATCGAAACATTAGCCATACTGATTCATAACACAATTAAGTGGCAGTGAGCGGTTCAACCCTTTAATGCAAGTGCTGATGTTGAAGTTCTGACGATTTGTGCTACCCTGTCGGATTTTGCTAAGATGAATGGATGAACGGATGGCTCTGTGAACACTAAACTCTCGCGAGATGGTGCGCGATTCAACATGGCGCTGCTGCTAGAAGTCAACAAATTTTTCTCAAACTTTTCCCTTCTCTTTTTTTCATTGACTTCACCTCCCACAAATACAATAAACTGGATTACAATTCGGACCTGGATCACCTAGAAGACTACATCGACGAATGCTACAATAGACTCAAAAGCCCAAAAGCCAAGCACATCAGGCTCACCTGCTTCATCTAACTTTTCTCCTAAACCCACATCCCCACACCCCCCGTGCTGTACGGAGGTAAGCTACATACATCCATAGACAATAAACTATCTGGACTGGACGCCAGAGTAGCCCTAATAGAAGTATTGCACAAAGAATTTCAACAACTCCGCCACAGCCTGGAATACAGCCAAAAACAAATCGACACACTCACACAAGAAAACAGTTTGCTCCAGAACTCAGTTACAACCCTCACAACACAACTGTCCACTGTTACCACTCAGCTTGCTTCCATCACCTCCGAAAATATAACGATGAAATAAACAATTCTGGACTTACAAACACGCAGCATGAGAGACAACCTGATTTTCACCGGGATTCCTGAACCACCCACTGACGGACCCAAGAAAGCAGTCAAGGATTTTATGGTTAAACAGCTCAAACTCCCAACGGAAATTATGAGCAAAATCAGTTTTCACCGTGTTCATCGTCTAGGTCAAAAACTCAGTAACGCCACCCGACCCCGCCCAATCATTGTCAAATTCTAACATTTTAAATAAAAAGAACTGGTTCATCGACAGGGCAGCCAGTTAAAGGACACTCACTATGGACTTAACGACCAGTTTCCACATGAAATCAACCATAGACGTAAACAGCTAATCCCCATCCGCAAGCAAATTGTAATTTGATCCCCCCCCCCATTTTCTTGTATCTATAACATAATGCACCTACGTCTCGCTGCACTATACAAGTATGCACCCCAGTCACCTATGTTTTGCTTTTCAAACTCTGTGTTGTTTTTTGTTTTATTGCATGTTTTGTTGTAAATACTTAGGGTTTTCTAGTGTTATTATGTCTTACTGTTCTGTATTTGATGTTTGGCACACACACATCCATTCACACACCCATACACAACCATACACATACAAATTCATTCATACATACATGTTAGAATAGAAATATTAGATCAACATGCAACTCAAATTCATAACCTGGAACATCCGTGGCGTTAGCTCTCAGACAAAAAAAAAGAATAAAGTTCTCAACTTTTTGGATCATCTACAGGCAGATATATGTTTACTACAAGAAACACCTTCCAGATTCAAAACAAAACACCCTAAGATCAGCACAATTCACTCATTCATTTTCAGCCACTTATAATTCAAAACAAAGAGGAGTAAGTATCTTGATAAGCAAAACAAAAATCTAATTTGTTCATAATACAACTATTTCAGACCCAGAAGGACGCTTTATTATCATAAACATATCAATTAACAATAACCCGGTAACAATTGCCAACATTTACGACCCAAATTCAGACAACCCTTCTTTTTTTCACACTTTTTCTTCCATTTAAAATTTCTCCAACTGCCCGGTAATTATAGGAGGCGATTTTAACACTGTAATTGACCCATCACTTGACAGATCCAGAAGCAATAAACGACACTGGCAATCCACTGACACAATAATACAGTTCATGAGAGATTTTGGCCTCGGCGATGGTTGGAGGCTACAGCATCCTAACTAACAACTAACAGAGAATACACATTTTACTCGCCGATTCATCATAGCTACTCCCGCATCGACTTTTTCCTAAAGTAACTCAATCATACCAAAGAAACATACCATAGCCAAGAAACCTGCCATCACAGCAACAACTCCAGTAAATATTTGGCCAATCAAATTAAAAGAAACAGAGAAAAAGTAGCAATAGCAACTATTAAGGACTCAGCAGGGAATCCTACCAAATCTCCACAAGAAATAAATACAATATTCCAAAACTTCTATGCTAAACTTTATTCATCTGATAATAACACAAGACAAGAGGATATTAATTCATTTTTCAATAATATTCAACTCCCAAAACTTAACACAGAACAAATCAACGCACTGGACAAACCAATCACAGAAAAATAACTTCATATCACCCTGAGCAGAATGCCTAACAATAAAGCACCAGGAACCGATGGCTTCCCTGCTGAGTTCTATAAACACTTCTGGTCCGTTTTATCTCGCAATGACACAAATAAAATAAAACTTAAGATTACCAGTGCACATGAACACAGCCACTATTTCACTCATCCTCAAACCTAATAAAGATCCAACCCTTCCATCAAACTACCGTCCTATATCTCTCATCAACGTAGATGTCATGTGATGTGATAATGTATTGTTTCAACACTGTTGCTTTAAATCAGAATGATAAGAAGCGCAGGGGTGTGTCTTTAAAGGACGTTCAGGAGGGGTCAATTTGCTGACTGTTGTGTGCATTGCTGGTTGTTAATAAACGGATGTTCATCAAAGGAGTTTCCTATTTACGGTCATTTTACATGGTGTCAGAAGTGATGGAAAATGGCGAAATTTAATCCACCATCAAGTTTTTTCTTCAGTAAGCCAACGGAGTGGATGGATTGGAGACAAAGATTTCAGCTTTTCCACACGGCTACAAAGCTAGACAAAGAGGACGGAGAAGTACAAGTGAGTTGTCTCATTTACGCTGTAGCGAATCAGCTCAGGGTACATGAATAATTAATCATGACTAGTTATAATTAATTATAAATATTAGATCCGCTGTAAGTATTTACTTATAACTCTCAGGGTCAACTGTCTGTCAATTCTAAGAACGTTAATTTATTTCCTGGTTAAGGGAAATAACTTTTTTACTGTACAATACTACACAGAGCATTTAGCAAAAGTCTGCATGATTAGGGACTGCGATTATGAGCAAACACTGAATAACCTCAGGTGTGATACAAGTAAGACTGTATTAACTACATAAACACTTAAACTAGTCTAACATACACATACGCACACACACACGCATAAAGTTGGTATAGGAACAGGATTAAAGCTTAGGCAGTAAAGAGAAGATTAATAAAACATGAAGCTATGGTACCATTTGTTATTCAGCAGATCTACAGCCTGAAGGCTTCTTAGTTTTCTTAGTTCAAACACACCTTTGTTAAAAGGTGTAACTGATACTTAATGTAGCAATTAATAAGACTAAGTTTGATACTTGCACGTCTTGTCTGTCTGACAGAGAGTCCTGATGCAATCTGAAGGCTCAAGTTGATATTGGCTGAAGTTGGTTGATGAAAAAGGACCAGTTTGAGTCAGATGATCTTGGTGAATGGAAGGTCAAGGCACGAGGCCTGGGGCAGACTTAGGGTGTCCTGAGAGCGTTTTAGCTCACATCCTCATCTACTCAGAATCTAACAGAACCGCAGACTGGAGGTGGGTCACTGATGTGAGGCCTTTAAGGTCTGAGAAGATTCACGCCTTTCAGGATGGGCTTGTCCAATGAGAAAGGTTGAGATCCAAAGTGGGAGGTTGCAATTGCTGGAGGGTTTACGACCCTTTGTGTGAGGGCATGGTAATTTGCAAATGGATTTCGAGTGGGGGCTGATGAAAAATTACTAAAGGCTCTTAGAACACTAATATGTTGCATAGGTATAAACATATTATATACACTCTCAATTAGATCATCCGAATACGAATTATTAGAGACCAAACACGTTATATGTAAGGCTACATGAATGAGTGGTTATATCATAACCATGCATAAAATAGTCTACAATACAACAGACAATATACAAGAACAGTACCACATACACAATGAGCTGAAGTATATGTGTGTTCATTCAAAGAAAGGTATTAATATTTATTAATTAGAGAAGAGTCCATTTTTACTGTGCATTGTGTCTTTCCTATGGAAAATGTAGTGAAAGGGATAACTCTCAACATGCCATTAGGTCGTAAAGTGTATCTGGTCTAGCAAAAGGTGTCGTGGTTGCCATGGTGACCAGGGGTCTGGTGTCATTCGCAGAGGGGTCTGTGACTATTTGTTAATCTAATGAATAATTGATTTGTTAAATCAAATAAAAAAAGGTGTGTCTGAATGGCCCAGATGCTACACACCCATGTAGTGAGGCAAGCACTTTATAATCATTCGTGTTCGCAGAGAGGCACAGAGAAATGCTTTGGCATCATCCTGGGAAAGTTTGAGTACTTTTTCCCGAGGAGAAATGTCATTCACGAACGCACGTGCTTTCACCAGCGAGTGCAACAACCCGGCGAAAGAGCAGAAGTGTTCATCAGAGCACTGTATGAGCTGTCCGAGCACTGTGAGTTCGGCGCCATGAGAGACGAAACAATTCGCAACCACATCGTGGTCTACTTGTATAAAGATCTCTCTCGGAGACTGCAGTTAATCACTGATCTCACACTAGCACAAACAATCCAGACTGTTCGTCAATCGGAGGAGGTGGCCACACAAGTCAGTATGCAAGGCGAGACGGTGAGCGTGGTCAGAGCAGTTGTCAGCACAAGTAAGCAACCTGTGAGAGGACAGCGCAAGCCTAAAGACAAAATCCGAGCTGACAGTCAGGGAAAATGTGGACAATGTGGAAATGCTGTGCATACAAGTGATGAGCGCTGCCCTGCAAAGAAAGGTAAATGCCACAAAATTGGACACTGGCCAGCGTATGCCACAGTAACAGGTCAGTGAGAGAAGTCACAGAATATTTTGACCAACCTTCATACTTTCTGGGTTCAGTTTGTAATGTAAATGAACTAGAAGAGCAGTAGATGGTGCAGCTCCTGATTGGGGCGACCCCTGTAAAATTCAAAATAGATACGGGGGCTGACGTAAACATTGTGGCAGAAGAGACTTTCAGCAAACTAGTCCGAGCAAAGGCACTAGAGCCAGCCAATGTTACACTGAACATCCCTGGGGGAAAGCTAGCCTGCCTGGGTCAGTTCCGAGCCACTGCAGTGTATAAAGGACAGTCATACCCATTTTCTGCCTATGTGGTCCATGGATACAAAGTCAATAACCTGCTGAGTCGGACTCTATCGGCTGACATGAACCTTGTAAGCAGAGTGGAGGAAGCGAACAGAATGGTCTCCCAACACTATGAGGCATTTGGTGAGGACGGCACACTCAAAACCGACCCTGTCAAAATTCAGTTAAAAGACTCAGCGCTGCCATGTGCAGTACACACTGCGAGGCGTGTTCCAATACCAATGCTGCAAAAGGTGAAAGAGGAGTTGCAGAGGATGGAGGAAAATGGCGTCATAGAGCAGGTGACACAACCAACGGAATGGTGTGCGCCGATGGTTCCTGTTCTGAAGAAAAACGGCAAAGCACGCATTTGCGTGGATCTCAAAAGACTAAATGAAGCAGTAAACCGAGAACATTTCGTGCTACCTACTGCGGATGAGATTATTGCCAAACTGAGCGGTGCAAAAGTTTTCTCCTCCTTAGACGCAGCCAGCGGATTCTGGCATATCCCTCTCCATCCAGATAGCGGCAGACTTACCACCGTTATCACACCATTTCAGAGATTTTGTTTCAGGAGGCTTCCCTTCGGGATCTCGAGCGCTCCAGAGATCTTCCAGAGGAAAATGCAGGAGACGCTTCAAAGGGCTGGAGGGGGTAGATGTCTTCATAGACTACATACTGGTCTACGGGTCCTCCCTGAAAAAACACGACTCTCGTTTGGAACAAGTGCTGCAGAGAGTGGAGTCTACAGGGTTAAAACTGAATCCTAAAAAAATGTTCGTACAGACAAAGCCAACTTCAGTTCCTGGATCACCTTATTAACGAGACAGGGGTGCGGCCAGATCCAGAAAAGGTGGATGCCATCAGACAGTTGCCACCACCCAAAAATGTGCAGGAACTAAAAAGGGTGCTTGGCATGGTGAATTACTTGGGGAGGTTCATTCCCAACCTCTCAACAGGCAGCCAGCAGCTGTACGAACTACTCTGACAGAAAAGTTTGTGGATGTGGACACACACGCAGCAGACAACATTTGAAAACATCAAAGAGCTGCTCATGAAGGCACCAGTTCTTGCATATTACGATATCACTAATACCACTGCCGTCTCGGCTGATGTGAGTAGCTATGGACAAGGGGAGGTGCTCTTGCAGCTACACAAAGAAGGATGGAAGCCAGTAGCATACTGCTCCAGATGTCTCACTGATGCAGAAACCCGATATGCACAGATCGAGAAGGAATGTCTGGCCGGCGTGTGGGCGTGTGAGAGGTTTGAAAAAAATCTGTGCGGCTTGGACGAGTTTAAGCTAGTGACAGATCATAAGCCACTGGTTCCTCTCATCAACAACAGGAGTCTTGCCAACATTCCAGTGCGTGTCAGAGACTTTTGATGCATTTAATGCGGTTTAAGCCCATAGCAGAGTATGTGCCAGGCAAGACGCTTGTCGTTGCAGATACACTGTCCAGGAGCCCGCAAACTGCTATTACTAAAGAAACAGAAACGCATGCTTATGTGGAGTGCTATGTGGATGCAGTAATAGAAGGTATACCTGCGACGTCCTATAAAATTGACTGTATCAGAAATGCTACTACAACGGATGGTGAGTTGCAAGCTGTAATCAAGCTGATCAGAGCTGGATGGACACAACACAGGAGCCACGTTCCAGTAGCAGCCAGAGAATACACGGTTGCAAAAGTGGAGCTCTCAGAGCATGAGGGTTTAGTGATCAAGGCAAGGAGAATCGTTGTGCCAAGGGCGATGAGAAAGGAGATTCGGGAAAAGATTCACGAAGGTCACCAGGGCCTTACAAAGTCTAGAGAGAGAGCACAGGAGTCTGTGTGGTGGCCAGGAATTTCAGTGGACATAAAGAACACAGTGCTGTCATGTCAGATATGCCGTGAGTTGAGAAATACACAGCAGAAAGAGCCCCTGCTCTCCACACCACTCCCAGATAGACCCTGGAAAAGGATTGCGGCTGATCTTTGTGAACATCGTGGACAGAATTATCTAATCGTGTCTGATTACTATTCCAGATTTCTGGAGATACTGCACTTACCCTCCACAACAACATCTCATGTCACAAAAGTTGAAAAGTTGAAAGCTGTCTTTGCCAGATTCAGGATTCCTAATGAGGTAGTGAGTGACAACGGTCCTCAGTTCTCCAGTGCTGAGTTTCAGGAACTAGTCATGCGACTGGATTTCGTACACATTACATCAAGTCCTCACCATCTCAGGGTAATGGTCACATTTGAAAGGGCTGTGCAGATTGCAAAAAGAATCCTGAAGCAGACAGATCCTCTGGTAGCTCTCATGTGCTACCAATTGACTCCCTGTGCCACAACAGAAGTTAGTTGGGCAGAGCTTCTGATGTGAAGGAAAATCAGAACAACACTTCCAACCCTAGGGAAGAATCTTCAACCCAGGTGGCCAAACAGAAAGTCTGTCATGCTGAAAGACAAAATAGAGAAAGACAGACAAGCTTTCTACTACAATCATCGTAATGGAGCTAAAAATCTGCCAAAACTGAGACCAGGTGACACTGTTTTTGCCAAGCTGGTCAATGAGAAGGTCTGGGCTTCACTGGCAGTGATCAGGCAAGAAAGTGTAACACCTCGTTCCTATGTCATTGAGACGGAACAAGGAGCGATACTGAGACGTAACCAATGTCATATTCATGCAGTCCCAACACCAACACAGACAACCAAACAGACTGTACACACTGATTCACCACAAACAAAAGGGACTGTTGACATTCAGCCAACACATACTGATACACCAGAGACTGTACCAATCCAAACATGCAGGGAAACATTTCCTACTCCTAAGCTTGGACTGATACTTACTAGGTCAGGAAGAGTCAGTAAACCTGTTGTCAGGCTTGACCTGTAAAGAATCAGGAAGCTATATGCTCAGTAACTAGTTATGCTGGGGGGGGGGGGGCTAAATGGGCGCAGTTTTCTGAAAATTTAACTGTTTGTTCCGTTCATTAGAACAGTAAAAGTTACATTGCTCAAATTCTTGATTTTGAGAGATGTTTATAAGCTAAATACATGCTGTTTATTTTGCATGATAAAGTTTACTGTCAAGGGTTTTTACTGACACAACAAAAGGGGGGAGAGGAGAATAGCAGACTTTATTTAAAAAAGGGAGAGGTCATGTACACTGTTGCTTTAAATCGGAGTGATAAGAAGCACAGGGGTGTGTCTTTAAAGAACGTTCAGGAGGAGTCAATTTGCTGACTGTTGTGTGCATTGCTGGTTGTTAATAAATGTCTCTAGGTTACGTATGTAACCATGGTTCCCAGAGGGAACGAGACGCTGCATCGAGATTCGCTTTGGGAACGCCCCTGCATGACCACGTTCTGAAGCACATGTAAAATCAATTCAATGGAGCAGCGAGACGTCACGAGCAGGGTGACGGAAGCACCAGAAAGCATAAAAGCGCATTCGGCCGGGTGCAAACCAGCTTCTGCTCTTCAGTAGCGCCTGCAGGGATGCAGGGAGAATGGCAAAGAGACGCAGCATCTCGTTCCCTCGGGGAACCATGGCTACATACGTAACCTAGAGACGTTCCCTTTCAGGAACTCGAGCTGTGTCGAGATTGCTTTGGGAACGAGAATATCCACTGTGCCATACTACCAAGTCCTGCCTGTGTGTGTATCAGATGAGCACATCAAGAAGAGAGAACTTGGGAACCTAGGGTAGAAGCCAAGTCTAGGTTGTAAAAGCGGACAAAAGCGTGCGGAAAGGACCAGCCCGCCGCAGCACAAATGTCCAGCAAGGCCACACCCAAGCTGAAAGCCTTGGAGACTGCCATACTCCTGGTTGAGTGCGCTCTGACCCCCATAGGAGACGGGAGGCCAGAGGACTCGTAGGCCAGTGAGATGGCCCTTTTCGATCATTAACCCCCACACCCAATTACTCATAGTCTGCTTTCGTTGCCTGTAAAAATCCCTTTTGCCTTTGGCGGACAACAAACAAACAAAAAGCTGATCTGCCTTAAGCCACGAGGCAGCTCTGTGTGTGTAAGCGTCCAGTGCTCGAACTGGACAGAGCAGATTAAGCCTTTCTTGGACTACTTTCTGGAATGGAGGAGGACAGAATGCCAGAAGTACTATGGGCCCCTTGGTGCGCTGTACGGCCTCAGCCTCAGGGTCGCACGGAGGGAGACGAGTGGCAAGTGGGTGTTTTTTTTCTTCTCAATGATGACACCCCAGAAGGCGCGTGCCGTAAGTTCTCGCCGAAGGCAACATGTCCCATACCTCATTGATTGCTGAGGGAGATAAACATGCGGAGACCATCTGCTCCTGCGTAAAATCCAGAAATCTGTACCTACTGGGGCAGTTGATCTGGGTCCTGCAGTCGCATGCTCCGCACCATGAAGCTGAAATTTCCACTTTCAAGGTGTATGTTCATAGTGGCGGGTTTTGAGCTCTGGAGGCAGCTTCAACGTGCGCAGCCCTCTCACATCTATATACCCGAGCGTTGCATTGGTGGCGAGACAGATGCTGGAGCGTGCGCAGGCGCGCGCTAGGGGCACCATGACCCCACAGCTTTCCATAACTCCGGGTTGGGGGTGGGAGAATGACACTCCCCCCCTTAGTAGACCCGGAATTTAGGCCCGGCATGATCCGGACATTATCATCCATGCGCACTGGCGCCGTCCGTCGTCGAGCAAGGTAGAGTACGGACACCAAGTCCGTAAAACTCTTTTCAGCTGTGCACTACAGCAGAGGACGCTCTGGCGCGACGCACGGGCAGAGCACCCCTGTGCCGATTTGTTTGACGTACGGAGACCACCGATGTTGTTGTCTGTGCGTTTAACAACAATCACACATGTAGGTCCCCAGCTAGTGCCCGTCTTGGAAGGACGGGTGTCAGAGGATCGATCAATCATCTTTACCTGGCCACGCATTTCTCCCGGACTAGTTGTAGTGTCTATTAAGAGCATGATGGTTCTCTTCCCACCGACCTGGCGCAGAGCGGGTCTCACTATGTATTTCCCTTGACCTCTACCAGCCGTTAGTAGAGGCATCCGTCATTAGCACATAGGCTTGAGACAAGGCACGCCCCTAACGTATGGGCCTGAACCCTCGGAACCAACGTTTCTTCATACAATGTCTAAGGCACGTATAGGCATTTCGTTTCTCCCGTGTGTGGTACCTTGCTCATTGCAAAGCCGGATTTCCCCCTTCGGGGGAAAACCCCATTGGTGCTGAGTCACGCTGGACCATGCTGCAAGGGTCTTATGTACCGAAGGCCATAAAGGGTATCATCGGTGCGACCGCCGATGCCATCAGTTGACTCACAGCCCTCAGAAAATGTTTTTTCTTTTGCCAATGTGACGTGGACTCGTACTTCTTTACTCTCGCGTGATCTTGTCTTCGCGGGATTTGTACTCATTTTCGAGCAGGAGACAGTACGTCTTACTGCCTCGAGGTGAGTCTCCACACACGCTTCAATGATAGGGTTCTCTGTGTGGAGTAAGAAACTCCTTTCTTGAGTTTGTATTAACCTTTCCCAGCTCTCTCATTTATGGACGATAAGCTCACGAGCCGAGTCCGCCATCTGACTCCGATGATTGAGTAGTAACCAATTTTCGATTTATATTGAGTCTGCGGTTATGACTGGGATCGCCTTAGTGGAGTCCGCGCCAGCTTCCACACACTTTGTGAAAGTGCGGGGGGAGAGTGACAGGCCAAAGGGAAGAAATCTATTATTGTCGTAGGTTCGCCCATTTTCCTTTTTTTTCCCTCGAACAATCCTCAGGAACGGCCAAGGTTGATTTGGGAGTGATGGAATATTTATTGGGAACATAAGGTCCATCTGAGACTCTGATCGTAACAAACCAGTCATCGGGACGGATCTGAGCTACTATCTGATTGAATTGTCGTCATCTTGCAACGATAGTACCGTTCCTGATTCCTAGCGCGGTTTCATGAAGACGGTTAGATCTTACAGATCCACCGAAGCCACTTCCCCCCCCATCCTTCTTCGGACGATGAGTCCCTTACTAGGTTTTACTTGCATAACCGGCTTTTGTTAGAACCCAGACATCTCGACTTTTTGATGAGAAAGGAGGAACATGTCTTTATGACCCTCTCTTACTCAAGAGGAGTATTACTTTCGTTTTGTTTCCATTTTACAATGAGCCCCCTGCTCCGGGGCCCCCCATCTAGTGTGGGGCTGACATGTTTGAAACGAGGCGGTATTCGATGAATTTTTCTCTTTCCGAACTGGAGTCTGTAACCTTTCTCTACAATTTTGCTTATGGACCCATTTGTGCGATATTGGTAGAATTTCCACCGCCTACAGAACCAATCTACTGGGAACAGCCTCCGACGGATGGCGTCTGGTTATTTATTAGATGGAGTCAGTCGGTGCCAAGCTGGAAACTGCTGGCCCCCTTTTTAATGATTTTCCGGTCATTTTGGAATCCGATCGACTATGAATGCCTGTAGCTGCCATTTCACTGTTGGGGGGACGAGCTCTACCGTGCCGTACACGTTGCCGGTGCCCGTGCACAGCTGGGATTATTCTCTTACTCCGTCGCGAGCCCTCACTGAGCTGAAGCCCCACCAGAGTTTTTCGGTGGCGAGCGTGGTATACAAGGAACCTCCATGAGGGCTTATTCTTGATTTTTGGGAAATTTCATATCCGACCCGTACCTTGCTGTAGCCCCCTTTCAATGGAGGGGGCTTGAGCTCCTGTCCGGGCCGTCCGTTGGCCGGGCTTTTTTTGGCAGCTGGGAATTTCACTTTCGTCGGAGTTTTACTGATGCCCTGAGCAGTGCTTCGGTATCAATGAACCTCGCATTTGACGACGGAATGCATGAAAGTGACCACAAACCGACCCGACGTTTGGCTGTTTAGCACCGCATATTGAGGCGGTGCGAGCTATCCCGTGCCTTACCGTTGACAGTTGGCGGCAGCTGGATTTCACTCGTTTTCAGGAGTTCACTGAGCCCTCCGATTTACGCACCGATTTTCGCCCCTTGTTTGGCAGGGGTATCAATGAACTCTCAGTGAGGGTATCACTGAAGGACACAAATACGACTGACCTGCGTGTGATGCACACCACTTGATTTTTTTGGGGGCTTTTGAGCTCGCCCGCTGCACCCATACCTAGGCTTTCCGTTTTTTGTTGGAAACAGCTGGGAATTTCGCTTCGTCGGAGCTCCACGGAGCCCTGAATTTTGCACTGAGGGTTTGGCAGGCGGTATCAAGAAGCTCAGTGAGAGGAACTGAGGGGATTTTGGGACCACCAATCCTGTCAATTTTCGGTATTATCCTTTCTCCCCTTTCCGGTGGATGCCCTCAGGATCTCTGCTGGAATATGGTAGGAAAATTTCGTTTCGATTGGCCCTTTTAGACAATAAATACACAGGTCCGCTTAGATAAGTTTCGTTCTAGAAAGACCCCAACTGAGAGTCAGCGCCCCGACCCCGATCTTTCTGTGGACGGGTTGTGGGGTTGCAACGATTCTGTTTTTGGATCTTGGTGACATGAGAGAGCCTTATTGGGCTTGGCGGCTGCCGCGCTAGCAAGTCCCACCCGAGAAGGTCGCATGGTATGCTTGTAACACCGCCCATGGTGTGCACGTTCAAAAACATGTGCCAGCTTTCTGATCCTACCGTTTTCCGTTATGCTTTCCACCGACGCGATGTAAGCCTAAGGACCTGGGTGGGATAGGTCGAGCTGACGGGGCCTTTCAGGGACGAGCTGCAGGATGGGGAGACGACTAGGCTAGCAAGGCTGCTACAATAACTGGCATACGGCACAATCATACCTTATTAATTAGCCCACGAGTTCTTTGAATAATTTCCTCGAGACTCCTCGGAGGAGGAAGATAGATGAAGCGTCTGGCTCTCTCTCTCTCTGCATCTCCTCTGGCGGGCGAGTTGGGGGGGACCTAGAAATTCCGCAGAGCGGGCTTCGTAAAAATTACGTGAGATGAGAGTAGCCTCACCGCGGATTTTCTTTAGCGGGGTGAGTGAATCAGGGAATCCGCCGCGAGAAAACAGCGACGAGCAGTTCTGGATCCTTTCTCCGTGCTATAATTTCCCACAACATGCGATCCCCTACGTACATCTATTCATTGTCTGCGCTGTGCACGGAACAGCCGCGGACCGCCATGTACAACCGGTGACGCAGAGCTCTTTGTCCGATCTCACTCAAACGCTTAGCCAGGGATCGACTATTCTGTTGAGCTAGGAGCAATCTACTGTCAGCGAGAGCTTCGCTATCTCTCCCCCTTAGTCCTGATGATTCAATCAGGTAGAATGCTCCGCCCCTATACAAACGACACAACAAATCGTGTGTATTCCTTGCCGCCAGATATCGGTTTTGGCATTGGGCGAAACAAGAGTTTGCATCCGTCGCTCCCGGAATACTGACTATATCATTTTCTGTTATAATATCTGAGTGTTCTTGTGCGTGTTTCAGAAAAGTAAATAGACATGCAAAATACCACAGAGCGATACTGAAGGACAGTAAGCTGTGTGTGGCCGCTTTTCCCGGAGGATGCGCTTCCTTATGCTTTTTTGGTGCGTAAGTCACCAGTTGCTTCGTTACGTCTACGCTTGTTTCTCCATTTGGCACGGTACTTTGAACGTGTTGCAGACAGCGGTACGCAGGCCGGTCTTTCCATAGCGATATCTCGATCACGCCTTAGAGTTCTGAAGGGGAAATGATGTTAATCAAAGGAGGTTGCCTATTTACGGTTCATTTTATCACTTAGTAGAATCAAAATAATCACCGTTTAAAGCTCTTGCATATTAGAATTGAAATAAATTATCCCATCCCTCTAACCATGCCAGATCACGAACCGGTCATATAAGGGTACTAGACGGAACCATACCTTTCTACACCACGATAGGAAGATATACTACGTTTAATCCATTATCATCACTAATACAGGACACACCAGTTTTAATATGCCTTGAAAGAAGAATGTGCTGTTTTTCTGACTGCCCAGAGTTTGTGCATCAGAGAAAACTAAAAATTTAAAAAAAAGTAATTTTGAGTTTCTGCTGTGGCGTGTAGCTTCAACATGCGCCCAATGTCGCTTTGAACACATTCTACCAAGTAACACGACTAGCCTGGACCGAGACAGAGCCGAACTTGTTCGTCCCGCCGCAGGTGCCTGAACTACTCATAGAAAATAAGTATTGAAATTTTAAATGAAGCGGGACCACAAACGCCTCGAACATGGGCTAGGAGAAATGCAGTTCGAGAGAAAGATACAACATTGAACCAACTTGTAACTCTTTTATCATGTTGATTCGAAAGCACTGTTTATTTAAATGGTTAGTTATTTTGGAATACTCCCCCTTCCAGATAATGTTAAATCTTCTCAGATAAACTCATTAGGCGCACATACACCACAGAGCACATGCTGGCCAAGTTCTTGGGAGATAAATGGGCTCGATATACAGGTCATGCTAGAATTTATACAGATTTTAACAGTACTTACCAACATCGAACATACTACGTTAATGTTATTTTCCTTGTTTCGTAAACAGGTTTTTCAAAACGGTTCCTATTGAATTCACACGTCCTGCGTCTGAGGGGAAATCTCTCAGACAATTATTTCCGGAAGTCTGATGCAGCTCAAGTGTCCTCTGGCTCGTGTACGGGACGTCTTTTCCCTCATCAGCACACTTGCCGGGGAATTTTATCGTTACAGGGTCATTTAACGTTTAACGTTTGACTGAAATATTCCCATGTAAGATTATCCCCGGATTAATTCCTCTTTTCACGCTGCTGACATGGATGCAGGACCCAAGCGATTTCCAAATATTTTGCTCCAAAGGGGGGGACTAAAGTAAGTGTAGTTTTGCTTTTAATTCAAGGTAAAAATATCGGCCAGTAGGGTAAGTAAACCCCCTTATTTCCCTTGTTTAAGAACAGTTTTTACTCACCCCACGGCAGAGAATTTACTTGTTTAAGCAAAATGCACTTTTTTATGTTGTTATCTTATCTTTATTTTCCAGGAAGGTCTCCATGAGATAAAAGACACATCTATCTCACAGGAATGTCCTGGACAAGAGGACCTGTCAATAAAGGTTCACAGTAAGAAGTTATCACAAACAATATTTCACGTCGATTTTATCTCACATAGACCAAATTAACATAGAACCAAATGCAAACACCAATAATAATAAATCAGTAATTAACTTAAACCAACAACATGACTTACTTTGCCGAAACACAGGCGGCTAAATTGTTAAAATTATTCACCAGAAGGACATTGTTTCGACAGTTCGAGTTACAGTTTGAAATGCATCCAAACCACGGAGCCATAGTAGGGGAAAGCGATTTTTTACTTATGCTCTGAATGTATCCTGGGTATTTCTAGTTGAATCCCATTTGATGATCTGGTGATATAATTCTTTCTACTTAGGCATAAAAGACTAGATATGTAATTTGGAAGCATGCCCAACAATGCATTTATAGTATACACTAACATATGTGATTTCCTTCTTTGATATAAAGAGGACCAAACTACTTTATTATACAGCAAACAATGATGAGTACGTGAGCAAGCATTTGTTATAAAATCGCAATGCAGCATGGTAAACACTATCCAGCCTTTTCAATAAATACATAGAAGCATGCATGTAAATAACATCTCCATAATCAAAAATGGGTAAAAATGTACTCTGTATAATTTGCTTTCTAGCTCCAAAGAAAAAAATAGTTTTTGCCGAAATAGAAAACCCAATATTGGTTTAAGTCTTTTCATCAGGTAATCAATATGTACATCAAAAGCTCATCAAAAGCTAACTTCTCGTCAAGCCATACTCCTAAAGACAGATAACGATGTTTTTTCACTCTCACCCTTTCATAGTGCAAGCCAGCATAGTAAAAATCTGATGGATTTTCAAGGGCACAAAGATCCGACTCGCGAGGCTCAAAAAAGAATACTACTAGCGTTTTATTACATTTAGAAACTAATTTCAGTTGTGTAAGGTATGCTGAAAGTTATAAAAAGATCCTGACGAATTACTGATTGAGAGTTTTATCCCGACCTTTAACTTATTAATAAACATAGAAAAAAATAAGTGGGGTGTCCACATAAAGTAAACCTTGTGGGATACCTTCTTTAACACGTTAACATATAGAAGTATAATTGTCTAAAGAAAACACACTGAGTTCCTGTCCGATAAATAGTTTTTAAACCACCTCACATGCTAAATCCGTACCCAACGGCCTATACGTTAAGGTATGTGCAGTATGCCAGTTTTCTGATCAATACGGTCAACTGTTTTGTCACCAGTCAAGATATAAGGCGGGCACAAGTGCGTGCCTTTTCTCAAGAGGCAGGAGTAAATGCATTTCGGACGTGACTAATGTAGTAGCTTGTTTGGTCGACTATGGCCTTGCTCTGAATCCTGACTGTACTATCCTGCTATTAATCTACTATGCTGTTTAACTACAGTGTTCGTCGCAGTTGGGTCGTTTACTCAGGGCACTCAAACACTTTGCTTAAACTGATAGTCTTCACCGATAATATTGGCGCTAATATTTAAATCAGAGTGGCTCTCCACTCTTAGTTATATCTAGCATAATCCTAGCGATTTCCAAGACCGGCGGAATTTACATGGTGATAGACTTCAAATTAATAAACTAGACTGTCAATAGGTCAGCAATAAGATCGCATAGAAACTTATATAAAAACACTGGAGCAAGTTTTGTCAGCAACCACTGATTTTTTACCAATCCAAATGTAAAGAGAATTTATGAATGAGGGGGAGATTATCAGGGTTAAAAGAATAATTACTCTGAAGGGACTGAATTTAAATGATTCAGCAATCCCCCCACCGTGCTGTTCGGTCACAGTGTGCAACCCTAGATTATTATCTGTTCATCGACCTATTTGAAATAAATATGTCTGTTTAAACGTTAATGTTAAGTTAATGAAACTTGTAATTGAGTTTTTTTCGCTCTGGAAAAAACGACTTAAATACTCGTATGTAATTTTACTTTTCTAGTATCTTGATTTAAAAATTCTTTTAGATATTTTGACTAGAAACAAGACTAAAAAACTAAGATAAGCCTTTTTTTGACAGTGCATTGAAGGTAGTGCTAGGTAAGGGCAAAAAAATACCCAGAGAAACGTTTGACTGTCCATTCTACAAACCCTGCCGGATTGTATCCCTAGATGAATTACCATGGTCTGTTTTTACATTATTTTGGAAGGGTCAAGAATAATAAAATGTTGAGCGCTGCTTGATTTTTTGGTGGTTCACTAGTAACATTCCCAGTAGTTGACACAGCAGGAGTGAAACACAGGGAAATATATATATTTCAATACTGCCTTTCGCAGTTATATCGTTGGGTAATTATAGTGTATATAAATTGCAGGCATCAGGGAGCCTGCTATTAATAATCGTGGCATTGAAAACGGTTCTCATTGAGCGTCCACTGACCTCCGATACGCTGTACGTTCCCTCTTCGAGATTTGTGCTCCTTTTTTAGTGCTCTTGTAATGTAGTTAAGTTTATTTTAGAGCCCATTTAAAATTCAGCATTACACTGCCAAGTAGTTGCGAACATTAACACCAATACAAATAATAAAATTTACCAGCAAAATTATAAAAATCATAAAGTACACATTTTAATAAAACAATAAAATATATATTTTGGATATTTATTATTCGGCAATAACACCAGTTTCACTTTCACTTAATAGGGACAGACGCAGTAAAAAATGTGTCTTAAAGCTAGAACTGAAAATGAAACAAACCAACAAAAAAGAAACACCGGGTCTCCTAATGTCAGGTGGCAACTGATTCCACAAACATGGAACAGCGACTGCAAAGGCTCTGTCTCCTTTTAATTTAAGTCGTGAACGAGGGACATTTAATAGAGCTTTATTAGCGGATCTGAGAGACTTCAGCGTTGAATGCAAATAAATAAGATCAGAAATATAAGATGAGGCTTGTCCATTAAGAGCTTTGAAAACAATAAGAAAAATCTTAAACTGAATTCTAAAAAAAGACAGGAAGCCAATGATACCAGCCGGACCGCTCAATTACTGGAGAAAGAAAATGTTCGCGTTGTTGGTGACCTGGCTACCCCTTCGGTTATACACTTCTACTGCCGCGCTTTTCTGACCCATCTGCCAGCCGTGACAATGAAGATTGTGGAAGCAACATATAACGATACAATAATCCAAGCGTGCATTTTGTGATAAAACGCATGAAGACTTTTCCAGATCTGAAAGGTAACGTGTTAATTAAGCTTTAGAGATGATCCTCAGCTGATAAATCTATTTATCTTTAACTATACTTGAGCTAATTTGTTTGTCAAGACATAGTTCAGAATAAAGATAACACCTAGATTTATTGTACGATTTGAGATCTTATTAATTATGGATGTGATGGTTCCTCTTGCACACAGAATTTCTGTTTTATTTGAGGAACCAAGAGAATCACCTCAGTTGTATCATTGTTGGCGTTTTTCAGGAAGTATTTGACATCCACGCCATGTTTTATATTTGTCAAGAACAGTCATGAGAGGCCTGCAGAGAATCTAGAGATATTACTGCGAACAATATACAGCCAGCAACTAGAATGCATTAAAATGAAAATAAATTTTATATTTATTATGAATACTAATTGACAGATAACGATGAAAAAGTGACCCTCAAAAGGACCCCTGAGGGACTACCACTATGATGAAGAGAGGGCCGATTGTATGATGATAATAATGTGAAACTGATTCACTGAATAATGCCTGGATTTCTAGATACGACCACAACCAACTAACCGTTGCCTGTCCAACTGGATTGCCACCAATGTTCATTAGGAGGAAACGAAGTGAACTTATTGGCCTGGTCTATCATACCCCGATATAAGTATCAATTCTATAGACGCTTTTGAGTCAAACTTTTATGTTTGAAACATTAGCGGAGCACAAACATTCAACCAAGCAGGCCACCACAGATGTTCAGGGCCCATGTCAGATAGATCACGAGCCATAGCCACCAGTGCGAATGCAAGCTTTCTAACCAACTCTTCCACAGATCATCGCTTTCAACACCTTATAATACAACAAGAAACCACCTTATTGACAACTCCGCCAAGAACGCGCAGGAGTATTGTCCCCATCTTTGGCGGGGCAAGTATCAAGATTTAAAATGGTCAATAAGAGCTGCACTAGCTGTGTATCTACGTGCGGAAGCATGTGATAGTGATCACAAGCTCTTCAGATTGACTTTTTCCCCCACCTCTGAGACACAGAGATTTTTACAGATTGACACAATCCTTATGAGAGTATCCTCGTAACCTCTGGTTCATACATTCACAGATACATGTCTCTCTTCAAGAATGCTACAGAAACTGCATTACAGGTAACTATGAATTCTATAATGCACACTAAATAGGAAGTTTTTTGTTTTGAGAGCAACTAATCACTTCTATGCATATAACCCCATATCCTTGTAGGACCCACAGTGGACTTATCCCGGTCCTTAACATTATTGTGAATGTATTTGAATTTAATCTAGGAATAGCGTAGGATACCTTCATGTTTAGTAGGTGTGTTTTACGTGTGTTGAATCTTCTGGCTAATGTTTCTTACCAGTAAATTATTTGTCAAATGTATCACTATTTGTTGATAGAAAGAAATTCCCACCGTTCAAAACTATACTCTGACAACCGAGCTCTTTGGGAATAACAACCCACGGACATTGTGAGTCTGATATAGAGACTCTTGATTTATGAATGATGTGAGAATATACTGAGTGTGACTAGTTACTTAACAGTTTTTTCCGAGCTACAATTGGCGAGGCACCCTTTGGGTGTGTGTAAACAGCCCACGTTTACAAGACTAGGACACCATTCCTTTCTCTGTGCTGTCCTTCTTGCCTTTTCGAGCCTTGTGTTTTTTTCGGAATCTACATGCCTCTCTTTAGCTTTTGAGCGTGCTTGCTATCAAGCTCTCCTCAAAAACACCTCATGAGGAGAAAAACGACACCCCTTTCCTGGTCTCGTCCTAAAAATTTAACTTTATTTCTATTCTTTAGTTTATTTTATTTACCTGTCGTCGACGGAGTTCGTTGTTTTCGATGTCTAATTTTGTTTGCCAACGCCGCCATCTCCAAAAGAGGCGTTCATATATTACTCAAAACTGAATGAGCAACAGCCTCCGCGTAGTCAGCCACACTAAGCCAATTCCACTGGTTCCCAAGATTTTCTGAAACTCAGCCAATCAGCATAAAGCTGTTTTGGAAACCCTTTCCGGCACCATGACAAGGAAAGGGTAATTTATCTACGCACACAGGAAAGTTCAAATAGCACCTCCAGATCTAGCTGAACTGGTGCTATTAATATAAAGTTAATCTTCCTTTCCCCTACTTGTGAAACTTATTAATGGAGTATTAACTAAGTGATTGATTAGTTGGTTAGATCTATGCCAATTGCACCATTGCTGTAATCACTTCGGGATTTCACATTTTATTCTCTGTAACACGATTATTGTCATCACTTTCTATTTCTGCAACTTGTGTGAAGGGGCTAGATTTAGTTTATATGTCTTACGATTTTATCCAATAAAGCTCTTATTTTTATTGAAAAGCGCAAGTATCTCTTTCTTGTTGTGTATTTGTGCCACAAGTTAATGTCTAACTTCCGACTCTTGTTATTTCGTGCTGCTAGAATTAGCTGTTTTCATAGTTATTTTGGATACAAATATCCACTTGCTCGAATGATGTCACTTACGGTCGACCCGTTCACGAAATCGCCGGCCGTCTCAGGGATCAAGCCGTTTTTTAACAACAGGGATCTTGTCAATTCCTCGTAACATTTATTATTGGTTTTGGGAGGTCCCATTTAAAATCCTTAACGGATTCCTTTGAGCTAAATGACCTGTTTCCCTTAAATTATCGATTCAAAACTGTATCAAAAGCAAGCGCTAAGATTCATGAAACCCACAAACGCATTATCAACAGAATTCAACAATTACAGTGAGCAAAACCTCTGTTCATCACTTTTAACACAGCACGTTTTAATCATTCTATACTGTTATAAACCTACGCGGCTCCAGTACTTATTTCCTCACTGCTCCAAGATCAGAGGTTCGTCAGTGGATCATGATCTGTAAATAATTCGCCTTAATTCTCATGTCATATCTCTTACTCTGTTATTCTTGTAAGTGATATCTATGTACTGTAATGTAACAGGCTACCGCTAACAAGCAGCGAAATTGTGCTCCCGATTCTATGGGGCTATGATTAAGAATGCGCCCATCGATACAGATTCACCAACCATTATCCCTTTTGCATTTCCTCCCACATCCCGCTGCCCCAGTCCTGGAAACATTTAACATTTATTTCCCATGGATCCGCCAGTGCTCAGTATGTATCATCACTTATTCCACATAACGGTCAGAATTTTTTGAGGAGTGGCATCCGTGCACAGGCTTAGGCGGCGGCTGCCCCATAGAAATTTGGGCAGGTATATGCAAATGTTGGGGGCGTAAATATTAGTGATCCCGACTGTAATTTTTTTTTAACGTTTCACAGTCTGGTGTTATGTTCTGATTTGCCTATTTTTCAGTGGTCTTTTGAATGCACAAGATTTACATAAGAAGGCGGAAACAATGGTGTTTGAGGCTCACGGTATGTAATTTCCATGAATAGAACTATTATTCATCTATGTCAAGGTAAATACAGTTTTCCATTCTAGGGGCACCTTTAACCGGTTAACATCAAAGTATTAAAGCATCGCTTTGAATGACCCACAGAGATATAGAGATCTTAAAATAACACATATACCTCAGTGATTTTATATTCTGGACCAACAAGCAACCAGAAAAGATTAAGGATAATGGATTCAATTAGGTACTGCCACTATTGTTACTATGGTGAACTTACGTATTTGGTAGAGGTTCAACGAAAGTCTCTTCTTGTGCCTTGTAATGTTCGAAACCCGGTACTCGTTATTACACAAGTGTGCAGTAGCATCTCGGGGAGTTTTTTATCAAGATTACGGTTTCTTCATAAATTGTAGAATCTCTTTTTACATCAGTCTCAAAAATTAGCTTTATCTGTACTAAAGCGCACCAATCGTGCATCCTTTGCGTGCATAGCAGCACTGCCGCGTCGTGTTGGAATTAAAAAAAACGACAAAAAAAGCTCTCTGCCGGGCCATGTAATTCCTAACTGAATGTGAAGATGTGAAGAAACGTTTTGTATTTTCAACATTGTGGTTTAGTGACACCACACTAAACCACAATATAATATTTTTAAACCCAAACTTACTACAAATATAAACGATTTTTATTATACTAACACAGACACTGTTATATTAAAACAACAATTAAGACATCTGTGTTTGAATAAATCCCATAAAATCAGTAGGCCTGCCCTTTTTAACGCTGCCTCAAACCGGCCCGTGAACAAACCCCAAACACAGCCACAGATTTTCTATACAATGAGCAAGACGTTCTTTGAAAACCATTATTTACCGTTACTGTGCCCACACTTACACACACCCCACAGCCAGTGCCATACTATACGAATCACCCGGCCATGTACAAAGCCACTGAACAGAGGAGAGCAGCACCAAAAAAATAACACAACAAAGCAATGAATATTCAGTACTCTTAAATTAGACCAAAATGACAAAATAAGAATCAGTGGCTGGTCTGCCCCAACAAGCAAAACATACTTTAATGAATGAGCGACTCCAGAAACCCACAGCTGCCAAATCACTGAATAAACTCCCACTATAGATGCAGAGGAAATGCTGTAAAGAAAAGGGTACACATATTAGCCACATCAGTAAAAACATTTAATTTACCAATCATTTGGAACCAATGTTATTATAGCTAACTTAAACTAAACCTGAAACTAAATTTAAATGGCTGCAACCTATAAAAGCTAGACCAACAGTAAATATTTATCTGTCTCATGTCTCCCTGAAAACGAGTGCAAATGCAGTTGATAATCACCATAAAAAGAGAAAAATCACATAAGAATGAAGTTGCAATATTGAATCACAATTTATGTAGGAGCCATAATTTGTATAATTAAACATGTATCTTATAGATGTTTGAGCAGATGTTGTATGGTGTGTCTAAGTTGTGTTGTCTGTCTACATTTGTTGAGCACCCCCTCTTTATTTTTAATGGTTTTGGTTTTACTATTGGACTGTGTTAAGCGCCTTTAAGAATTTGCCTTTCCTTTAAAGGGTTCATATGATGTTGCTAAAAAGAACATTATTTTGTTTATTTGGTGTAACAGAAAATGTTGACATAATTTTAATGTTCAAAAAACACATGATTGACACATACCCTGTTACCTATGTGTTTCTTCCTCGAGCTCCCGCCTTTCTGGAAACGCATGGATTTATCAAAGCTGCATCGGTCTGAAAAACGAGTTTGTGCTCTGATTGGCCAGCCTATCCACGTGCATTGTGATTGGGCCCCGCTAATCTAAGCAGTCGGGACGGAAATGTTATGCCCCTTACCATATTGTGATGCCCTGTACGGCCGGAGCGACAAGACAAAAACATTAAAACCCATATAACTGAGGCATTGTTGGCATCCAGGGGGGATCAGAATTACGTGATCATAAGACTTGCTGCGCTGTCCCGCGCAGTGTAAAACATTAAAGCCATGTCTGCAGTTGTGACGGGAGAAACCGAACAAAAACAAGTGGTTCGACTCTCACTGCTCAAAAACTGCGTGTTGAATCGTCACGATGGCAAATTCTAATCATTAAAAAAAAACTACTTACAGTCTGGAGTCCGAACAAGTGGATTGTAGGCCTACTTTACCAGGATCAGGAACCACAGATCCCTCCATTAATAAAGGCGCTGGAATATCATACCCGAATATTTGGGCTTCCGCTCGCCCAACTGTTCCGGCATATTAAGTTTTTGTAAATACAACTTAACCACTGATTATTAGTTGTGTACTCTTTTGGAAGGCCAAACAAGGGAACAGGCACCCTCTTTTGCGGTCCGAGGGATTTAGACGAAGGATGATGTGGCGGCGGGGCTTGCGGCTTTATTATTTACCACATGTGATGACCCCCGGGCTGGACTCCGGTTCGTTCACTGTGAAAGCCGATCTGGCGATCCACAGAGCAAAGTTGATGTATTGCCTCAGCGGCCCCAGCCACGGTATCCAGCCGCCCCTGGCAGTGCCGCAGCGGATATCGTCCCTCTTTTTTGGATAGCGCCAAACACTAAGTAGTTTCCACTTTTCACTTTAAAGAAAAACACAGAGCAATTCACGACGGCGTTTCCTTCGTTTCCTTGGGATGGCCCTCCAGAAATTCAACAAATACGACACGTGAGAATAAAAGTTAACGCGCTTTTTCTTTGACTCTTTTTTATGTTAATAATTGTGGCTTTTTTCGGCATGATGCAAATTATTCTCCATTTTCTTTTCTTTTCTTGTGACGTATGTAATGTGTGGCGTGTTACGAACGAGCCGTTTTATGGTGAGGCGTGGTTGACCTTCAATTTCTTATAAAGGAAGATCTCTTATAGATTTGTGGACTTTTATGTTACCTGCAACTTCCCTTAGATTCTTGTGACATGATCTTCGACTAGAAGTAGCTTGTAACACTCCAAAGACGAAAGTAAAAATGAATTAATAGCATCATATGACACCTTATAGATCGTTTACAGAAGGTTTTTCTGACGAAGGTTCTTCCCTTATTAGGTACTAACCTTTGACCGGTACGGGGTCAAAAATGTTGGGATTTTTATTTCACACTGTGCCCATGGGAGTGTACGGTCCCACATTGAGGGGTTTTTTGAAGTTCTCCGGTGACGTCACCTTATAAACTGTTCAACCATTCAACTGTCTTTCGCCGCTTTGGCTGGCACTGACGACCTTGCTCTGGCCACTTGGATTGTAACTCGCCTGGCTTAACCTTACCTAATGTTTATTTGAGGTTTCAAGACATTTTTTTTTTTAAATGATACATACCCGTATATGTAATAAAAGACATTTAGAGTTGGTAAAAACAAACGGCGTCTATGCGACACTTTTTTTTTGTTCCTTTTTTCCTCTTCTTTAGAGAGCCACAAATAACAAATCCATCAAATATTAATTTGCGACGTATTTATCCTATCCGTGAGGTGGAAATGTGGCAAGTATGTGACCCATTTATCGAATAGCTGTTCGCATTATTCCCATCACAAAGTGTTATTCTTCCCCCACACAGCGTAACACCACACACAACCCGGACAGTGGGCAGCTCATTTTCTTTGCGGCTGCTCTTTTCCATGGGGTTAGCAGTTGGGGGGTGCAGTGCTTGATCAAGGGCACCGTAGTAGTGGTATTGATACCGCGTGTCGGGAGACCCAGAGTGCTGTACATTCACTTCCCCCATCTACAATCCCTGCCAGTACGAGACTCAAACCCACAAAAACTTTGGGACAGTCCGTAGTCTTACCCAGTAGGCACGATTCCCCCTACAATAACGCTTGCCATAACATATTGGTCTTCATATTACACCAATTGGCCAGCCAGAGAAACTTATAATACCATCTATAGGTGTAAGTAACTAGAAAGTTTACTCTATTCTTCTCCCGTTCACCAGGCCCACTTACTCATGTATTTCGGGAGAAATTGGTTGAACTCACGTGTTGTGTAAATCCGACTTGACCCACGGACTATTAATACTTGCATTGCCTGCGAACAAACATGGCAGCGCCCATCTCGCGTTATAGATCACGATCAAGCTCATTTATAATGGTTTTTAAATGACACAACACACTCGCGCGTATTTGTGAATCGGAATATCAGATAGTCGATGACATGGTAATGACATGTGTTTGTGCAATTATATTTGAAAGAAAAACGAAAAAAAAAAGCGATCAATCTTTGTCATACACGGTTTTCGTGGTCGCGGCGCGTCTTATTTACCCGTGTGTCATGTGACAAGCTGATGCGGCACCTCATGGAAATCATAAGGGGAACAAATAGACTGTCCATAAAAACACCCCTGGAGTAGTGTCCGTGCCCCCGTCATCTGTAGGTCTGATGAGCCTTTTTGAGAGCTGCAGCAGTGTTGTTTGCAATGGACCTGTGAGACCGTGATTAGTTTTTTAAGCTCGTCGATTTTGGTCCGGAACAGACATTCCTTGGACAACAGCTTCGCCTCAATTATCATGTTAGGATGAAGTGATTTACCTTTGAAAGGTCGTTTGACACCGAGTCCACCTTCATCACTAACCTTAATTGGGGAAAGTGACCCCATCCAGTCTCGCAACGGGAAGTTTGTGTTCCATGGTTATCCTTCACTGACTCTTGGCCACTCCTAATCACGGCCGTAAGCTCCTTCTGCATAAGTTTCCTCACGATGCTTAAAGGACACAAGAGCCCGTCGGAAGCTGATTGGATCAATCACAAGACAATTGTACTACTCGTAAGATCTGTGCCAATCAGGACCATCTCCAGTTCTGTCTGGCTCCTGTACGATATGGTAAGTAACATCGGAGAAGAAGCAGAATTGGTCGCCCCAATACATGACGATGCTCCAACTTGCGCTTTCTGTCCCAAAAGTTTTCCCTTATTTTTGTTGTGGGCGATTCAGTATATTAAAAAAGACTTGTGGCAGCGGAAAAGCAGCACAGGTCGATTACCATACGTAAACGTGGGGGTCACATTGTATCCGGGCGGCAATGTTTCTGATGAGACATAGCCAGAGTGTTCTTGAAGACAGATCCTCTCCCACTCCTTACAGCTAGCTGGGCCTGTCAGGATAGCGCCCCCGCGCCGAACAGACTGCTCTCAGAGAATGACTCGTAAGGCTGCCTTAACTGATTTCACCTCACGCTCCCAAGTTCCACTGAAGTGAGGAGCACTCTGGGGGTTGTAGCGGAACTTAATCTGCTGTTAAGCTAGTTGTCTCTGAAGCTCGGGGGCCATTAGACTGAAGGTATCTCGTAGTTCCCTGTCACCTCATGTGAAGTTAGTGCCATTGTCAAAGAGTATGTCATAAGGCTTCCCTCTTTGAGCAATGAAGCGATATAAGGAAAGGAGAAAAGCATCTGTGTCCAGGTGTTCAAGGAGATCTAAATGTAAGCATCTGGTGGTTAGGCACTTATACAAGATCCCCCATCGCTTCTCCTGGCAACGTCCTATCTTCACGTGAAAGGGCCCAAAGCAGTCTACGCCAGTGGAGTAGAACGGTGGCTTAAACAGAAGTAGCCGACAAGGTGGTAGGTCGGCCATTCGAGGGAACTGTGGTTTAGCCCTCCAAAACTGGCAATCCTTACAGGTTTGTTGGTTTTTGCGTATGGCTTCACAACCCCTCAGCATCCAGTATTTACGTTGTAGCTCTGCTAGCACTCTCTCAGCACCAGGTTGATGGAGCTGTTGATCCATGTCCTGTATGAGTAGCTTCGTGACCTAATGTCATGGGTCTAGGACGATTGGGTGTATACTGTCCGATTGTAGGGTTTCAGCCCGGCGAAGTCGTCTGCCGACTCTGATAAGGCCTGTATCTATATCATACTCTGGGGCGAGAGAAAACAGACGACTATCAGTTGGAATGGGCTGTCCAGCTCTCAGAGCCTTGATTTCGTCTGGGAAAGTATCAAGCTGTGCCTGTGCTAAAATGAGCTTTTCTGCCTGGATATAGCTTGAGGCATCACAAGGGGTATCAGCGGTGGCCGCCCCATCACAGGCCCGTGCAGTGGACTGGACCAGTTCTTTCCAGGTTTGGAACTGACTGAAGTCTGGAGGTGTGGAACTGGACATTATTGTGACTGAGCCAAGAAAGTGCTCTTTTCAGTTCACTGGGTTCGGGCTCAACGTGGGCTGACGTGGGTAACAATGGCCACATGTCTGATCCTTGAGTCAGGAAATCTGGGCCAGATATCCATTGGTGAGGGCCTGCTAACTCCTCTAAGGTCAGACCTCGG